>VZTU01009840.1:1629-48570 GCA_013400835.1 Zapornia atra
GGGGGGGAGGGCGGGGAGGGAGTCATTTTACTAAGCTGAGACATGGAGAAGTCACACAAATGGCCACTTGCACACTGATCCTTACTCTTGGGGATTATTTCCCACAGTGGGAACATACCATGATACAGAAAGCCCTGTCCATCACTGCAGACCTTGGCCACAAATCTGAATGTGCTCTAATTTCAGGAATTTATAACCCAGGGATTCCTCCTGCAGCACTTTAAATACCCAGTGACCCACATCAATTATATCACAGTAGCTATTTGAGCCTTGGGCAAGGCTGGATGTCCACTGCTGTGTATGTGCATAGCAGGCAATGCTCTGCCCTGAAGAGTTCACACTCCAAACAAGCGTGACGGATGATAAACTCAAAAGGAAATTGAGATGCAGGGAAGTCAAACGTTGCTCTCCAGGCCACGGTCCCTGGTGTACTAGCCCTGCTCTCTTATTACTGGGCAAAGCCATCTTGTCAATCCAAGCTGGAGCTGCTTGTGCCCTGCAGTTCATGTTTTAGCTTTTTGCTTCAAATGGGGAGCATGCTCAGAAATAAGGCATTTTGTTTTATTTTATTTTATTTCCTTTGCTGATTGGATCTAAGAACTAAGCCAGGGGGAAAAAAAAAACCCAGAAAAAATGAGGTAGCTATGGCCAGCATATAATCATTAAATTTGCTTTTGGATGACCTGCATGAAATTCATCAGGAGACATTTATTGGGAAGTTCATTGCATTGGTGTTCATTATTTACTCTGTTAAGCTTAGGCACAGTGGCAATCAGTGGAGAAAATTGGACTGTTAGGGCCTTGGACTTCAGTGTTTGCAATTTCCTCTCCTGAGTTTGCAGCATGAAATACATTTGGCACAGACAAATCACTCTCTCTGCTGCTGCTACAGCTCAGCGTGTTCATGCGGTGGCTCCCAGCCATCGCCACGGCTCTGACAACTGGAGAGGTGAAAGCAGGTCTGGGGAAAAGAAATGGGAAACAGCCTGAATCCCAGCCCCAGTGCTCAGCACTTCTAAAGGCCTGCAGTGAGTTAAATGAATAGCATGGTTATTTTTTATGCCTCTGCCACCCAGCTGAGGTGAAGCTACTGTTCTCTCTTCTCAAGTCCCTCCTCCATCGCTGGACTGTGTCAAGTATGAGCAGGCCAGACCTGAGAGGTACAGGGACTAAAATCCAGGGAATGCACAAGAGAGACTGGTGGAGAATGGGTGATGTTTCCATCATACAGGGTGCTTTTTCCCAGTCATCAAGGGGAAGATGGAAGAGGAGCCGGCCTGGAGATGAACTACCTCTCCACAGGTGTTAGGGAAGACAGCAGGCCTGCTAGTGGCCTAGCTCTCTTCTCCCAAGATTTAGGCTCTGACAATATCCTCCTGTTCCCAGGAGACAGGAAAAGTTACTCATGCTGAGAGGATCCTAATAATCACATTCTCAAAGCACAGTGGCCTTCTGATAGGGGTACAAGCTGCCCTAAACCAAGAAGTAGTTATGGGAAGGTACTTGGGAGTAACAGAACATGTTAAGAACCAACCATAAGAAGATCGTCAAAACAGCAGGTGTGTGGATGCTTTTAGGCATCAAAGGTAAACTAACAATATTTAGCTCTAAGTGTGGTGTGAACAGTGTGTGTAGCCAATTAGCAGGTTTTTAGCTTGCCACATTTGCAGTAATAAAGGTATAGAATCTGGGTGATTTCACCCAATAAAATGGCTTCACCTAAAATTCATACCGAATTGCGTGTTGCTCATCGCCAGTCTCCACACACAGCTCTCTCCTTCCCTTGGTAGCTGTACTGTTTGCCAGCCTCCTGTCCTGTTAAAGACACTTTGTGATGACAAGCAGCAACACAGGACACTCTGTGTTCTTCAGGGTTCTGAATATAGGCGACTCCATCAGCTCTGTAATAACCAGACATCAGCTCTCTCGGCTTATCCGTGGTGTGTCTCCAGCAAAACTCCTTGTCAGAGGTTTTGTCCCAAGGCAAAGGGAGAATCTTCAAGGCATCTCTGAGCCCTCTTTTGTCCCCTAGCTGGTGGTGCCTCCCATCACCAGCAGCAAGGGACCAGAAGAGAACAGCATTTCTGGGGTATGAGGGGTTGGGTGCAGGCAGGGGGATGGACTGAAGTAAGAGAGATCACAGAATCACAGGGGTTGGAAGGGACCTCCAGAGATCATCAGGTCCACCCCCCCTGCCAAAGCAGGGTCCCTAGGACAGGGCACACAGGTCGGTGTCCAGACGGGACTGGAATATCTCCAGAGAAGGAGACTCCACACCCCCTGGGCAGCCTGTCCCAGGGCTCCCTCACCCTCACTGGGAAGAAGTTCTTCCCCAGATTGGGGGGGAACTCCCTGTGCTCCAACTTGAGGCCATCACCCCTTGTCCTGTCCCCGCAGACACTGAGAAGAGGCTGCCCATGTCCCCCTGTGTCCCACCCTTCAGCTATTGATAACCATTGATCAGATCCCCTCTCAGGCTTCTTCTCTCCAGGCTGAACAGCCCCAGCTCAGCCTTATGACATATTGTACAGATAGACATCCAGATGGGGCTAGAATATCTCCAGAGATGGAGACTCCACACCTCCCTGGTCAGCCAATTCTAGTGCTCTGATCTCATCTCCTGGTTGGACAGACACTAGGAGGGGGGTCTGCTGCCACCTTACCCTCATGGGCAAAGTCTCCAGGGGGCTCAAACTGGCAGAAAGACAAGTAGCTACTGAGAGGAAGAGATCTGCGCTTCCCCAAGCCCTTCTGACCCCACAGCCAAGACTTTTAAGACTACTGCTTTGCTCATGGAGGGTGCTGGCAGCCATCCCTACATGAGGACCTCTCCAAATTTAAGGCAGCCAGCTCTGATGTCTCCCACACACACAGACAGAAGCAATTTCTGTGTGGAAAAGCTCAGGAAGGTGCAGCAAGAAACACAGGACTGTCAAGGGGCCACTAAGATGATGGAGTGGAACACCGTCCTTATAAGGACATGCTGAGGAAGCTGGGCCTCTTTAGCCTGGAGGAGACTGAGGGGTGACCTCATCAATGTCTCTAAATATGTAAAGGGTGAGTGTCAGGAGAACTGAGCCAGGCTCTTCTCAGTGATGCCCAACTATAGGACAAGGAGCAATGGGTGCAAGCTGGAGCAGAGGAAGTTCCATAGGAACATAATGAAAAACTTTTCCCTGTGAGGGTGCCTGAGCCCTGGGACAGGCTGCCCAGGGAGGTTGTGGAGTCTCCTTCTCTGGAGACATTCAAACTCCACCTAGAAATGTTGCTGTGTGACCTAATCTAGGCGATCCTGCTCTGGCAGGGTGGTTGGACTGGATGATCTGTCGAGGTCCCTTCCAACCCCTAACATTCCACCCCATCACCATGAAAATGAGGACCCACAAAGCATGATTTCAGCAGTAAGCTGAAAGTTTTACACTTTGCTTCTCTTCCTACTCAAGGCAGCATTTGAGGTTTCCCTTCCTCCTGACATCCAGCTGGGTCCTTTTATTGCCTGGTCCTACTTGGTTGAGTCACAGAGTGAATTTGCATGGGGCTTTTGCAAGTGCAAAGGGCTCTGGGAGTGCTGGGGCTGCCTATAAATCTGTGCTGTGGCATGTGTGGCATGTATTTGGGAGCTGATTGTTTTTATAATTGAATAGTAAATCAATGTATTTAAGGCCAGCGTTTGCTGTTAACACTTCTGAGTATGAAATGCTCCCTGTGTCAGTAGTGGGAAGGTTTTATTAGAATAATAACTGCAGATTTAAAGCTCCAGTTCTGGTTTTGGTTGTGGGGGGGTTTGTGAAGGGTTATTTTTAATTCTCAGTTCAGTGTTTGCTGATTCAGAGCCAAGAAGATTTGGGGAACGTTTCACACCACAGCCACACACGGTTCAAAATGCAACATGAGATTGAATGTCAGGGGGGGAACATCTCTCCCCCTGTGTCACATCAGCCCCTTGGTCAATAAGGAAACAACAGATTAATGAGTTTTCCTTCATTAGCACAGCTGGAGTCACATCTCACCCACCTGAATTACTCCATGCCTTTCTTTGAGGTCTCAGCTTGAGAAGCTGAGTGCAGCGAGGGCTCTTTGAGACACATTTTGGGGGCTGAATGTACTTTAAGCCACTGATGTTCACTGGGTCAGGGTAGCCATGATCTGGATTGTCCTTTCTCTTACCCTCCTGGTCACCAGACAGCCGTTCTTCTTCTCCTGATCAAACATTGGCCTAGAAGATTGATCTCTCCTCAGTGCATCCAGAAATCCCCCTTCTCACATGAACAGCAGGAACGTGTCAGATGAGGCTGTGAATAACTGAGCCCACACACTGAACTGTTGCTCGTTAATCACTCAGAGAAGGAGCCTGGGAGGAGACAGGGGAACTGCAGAAGTCACTCATCTGCATGATTAGTTCTCTCCCAGCTGATTACAGAAGATGGACACTCTTTGAACAGCCCCCTGTGTTTTTAATGACCCTTTAATTGTGAGTAGATTACCCCAAAAGCTCTGGGCAACCAGAAACAAGCCCTTGTGGCATCCTTCCCCCTGCCTTTAGTGGATCAAGAGAGCCCATATTAGCAAATGTGGAGAGGTTGGATGGGAGGACATCGGGACATCCATGGGCACATGGCCACCAATTTCCACAGAGGGGTTGCCCCTGCCATGTGGAAGACATGGAGGAGGAAAAGGCTGAGTAAGAGAGTAGTGGGTACAACGATAACAACATGGGACTGGAGAGGACACCTTGCTGATAGTTGGTCAAATATAGAGACAGTTGGTGACACAGAACATGACAGACCTTCTGCAGCAACATGGGAAGATGCTCCCTCCCCTCCACAGATCCAGTGGCAACAACTAGGTCCCATTGTGGCCAGAGTGGCTACTCAGGTGAGTAAGGGCTTCTGCTGCAAGGACAAAGGTTGCCATGTTATGATATGGACAAGGGGAAATGGCCTGAGGTTGCATCAGGGAAGTTAAGGTTCAATAGTAGGAAAATTTCTTCACTGAAAGGGTTGTTAGATATTGCCCCAGGCTGCCCAGAGAGATGGGTGAGTCACCATCCCTGGAGGGGTTTAAAAGAAGAGTAGATGTGCTTGGTGACATGGTCTCATGATGGACCTAGTAGGGCTGGGTAGATGGTTGGACTCGATAATCTTGAAGGTCTTTTCCAACTGAAACCACTCCATGATTCTATATGAAGCCCCACACCCTCAGACCTGCACGTTTGGCCATGGGCTATTGGGCAATCATGGGGCTCTGGATTTTTTGTCACATTCCTCCCCCAAGCCATCAGTGCCTGCTCATCCCAACAGAACAGTTTCTGGTGTAGCTGTGCTGCAAATTTACCTCCCCAAATTCTAAGTGGTGCCATGATCCAGGAGAGCTGGTTGCAGACAGATGCAGAGGAACAAGGTAGGGTGCTACAAAGACCTCCAAAGTAGACAGGCAGCAAAGGAATCAGACAGCTTGTAGATAAGCTGCATGAAGATGCAAGTACAACCCTCTCCCTGGATGCTGAGACCACCGTGTGCTCCAGCGCCCACCACCACCCCCTCAATGCCACAGGCACAACGAGAGGTAGAGCAGAGTCTGGGGCTGCCTGCACAGCACACAGGCCCCAGTTGGATCTAACACCTGCTGAAGTGTTAATAAAGAGCAGATAGTGGGTGGTGTTTGAAGATTATTTACATACATAATTAGTGCTAACCATCCCCCACTCCGCTCTCCTCACAACTTCAAAGGCACCCACGCAAAATCAAACCCCACAACTTTGTGTAGAGCCACTCAGATTTGACCCTTCTCCATGGAGGTATCAGGCAGCTGCTGGTGAATGGCTTCTCTGACCTTCTTGGTCAGCCTTGCTTCCAGACAGGATTCCTGACAAAGCCTTGGAGGGAGATGGGCCCAAGGCAGCTGGTTAGTTTTCGAGGATCACCTCCTCCATGCTCAGGAGCCATGCGTACCAATGAAGACCAAGCCAGGCAAAAATGGACAGAGACCTGCATGGATGAACAAGGGGCTCCTGGACAGCCCCAAACTAAAAAAAGGGTGGAATCCAGGGCAGGTGGCCTGGATGCAATACAGAGAAATTGCCTGAGCAGTCAGGGTTCAGGTTAGGAAAGCTAAAGCCCTGAGAGCATTAAATCTGACCAGGAATATCAAGGGCAACAAGCAAAGCTCTATAGGTACATCAGTGATAAAAAGAAGATGAGGGAAAATGTGGGCCCTCTCCAGAAGAAAACAGGAGACCTGGTTATCCAAGATATGAAGACTGTGGTACTTGACCAATTTTTGCCTCAGTCTTCATCAGCAAGTGCTCTAGCCACACCACACAGTCCTCAGAAGGCAAGGGCAGGGACTGGGAGAATGAAGAACTGCTGCTGTGGGAGATCAGGTTTGAGACCATTGAAGGAAACTGAAGGTGTGCAAGTCCATGGGATGCATCTGCAGGTCCTGAGGGAACTGGCAGATGAAGTGGCTAAGCCACTCTCCATTATCATGTCAGGCCAGTAAAGTGATGGGACAAAGGGGAATGGATTATAAACTGAAACAGGGGAGATTTAGATTAGTCATTAGGAAGAAATCCTTCCCTGGGAGGGTGGGGAGGCCCTGGCACAGGGTGCTCAGGGAAGCTGAGGCTGTCCATGGAACCTTGGCAGGGTTCGAGGCTGGGTTGGATGGGGCTTTGGGGACCCTGGGCTACTGGGGGGGTGTCCTTGCCCATGGCAGGGAGTTGGGACTAGATGGCCTTTGAGGTACCTTTCAAGCCAAACCAGCCTGGGATTCTATGATTTCCCACCACCCCAACTAATTTTCTGTGTCCACCAGCATTACCAGTACCACTTAGGCATTTTTTTCCCAAATTTACTTTTTTTTTAACTTTATTGGCCCCATTCAGGAATGATCTGTCTTCAGCCCAAAATACATAAGGCTAATTTTGCTCCAGTTGCCATCCCCTATGGAGAAAGGTCTTACAGAAGCCGTTTCACCGTGGAGCATGTGAGCAGGCAGCCAGTCCCCACACTGCCAAGCCAAGCAGATGGGGTGGGGGCAGACAGGGAGGACAACTGTGGTTTTGAGGTTTCAATAATCCCTTCTCCTGTCTGAATCATCACAAATCCCAGTGGAAGGACAGGCATTTTCCAGATGGTAGGAAATAAACTCTGGGACACTTCCATGCTGAGAACTCATTAGCCCTGCTGGCTTTGCTCCAAGCTCGATGGCAGTCCATGTAAACTGTATTTGGTCCTGCCCTTTTCCTATCATCTGTTGCCATGAAATCTCCAGCCCCATCTTACACAGACAAGCTGTCCAGCTAGCTATTAATTTGATTACGTGTGGCCTTTGCCTCTTGGAGAACTTAGAGCTCAGGCAAGTATCTTCCCCTACCTACTGCAAGCTAATGCAAGCATCTCAGCTGCCTTCATGTCACCCATCTGCTCACCACTCATTTGATGCTAACCTGCCCGTGCAGAGTCTGGGGAATAGAGAGGTGTTTGGATGGCTTCCAGATTGCAAAGGCAGAGCAGTGGACAAACAAAAAAAGACAAAAAAGATGTATATGTAGATGCATGCAAAGGGATAAGCCCAGCCACAGCCAAATGTTACTACTGTAGCATGGGCTGCAGTGTTCTGTGTCCTACCACACACCCTCTGCATCCCAAAAAGCTGGGAGAGGGGGAGGAAAGAATCTGCCAAGTGGTATCTGCACTTGATGGCTTGTCACTGTCACACATCACAGAAGATGGAGCCACCAGAGCAATCACAAGGCTCCAAGTCACCCTTTTCTTCCCTGAGTCTCCCAAGAGCCGTCAGTTGAGTGATAGGAAGGCCCCATGAGCATTAGCAGGCCCTGGTAGGTGTCTGCTGCTCTGGGTGTTTCTGGGGGCAGTGGAAACCTGGCTCGGTAGGCAGGATGCTCCTCCTCATGTGGCTGCAGGATGTCAGCACTCAGCCAAAGTTGTGATCTAGAGTAAAAGTTTCTCTGCAGTTTGGTTGGGGTTTTTTTCTATTTTAAAACCTCATGGCTTTTCCACAGCACAGAGCTTGCTCAGCTTTCAGTTGGCTTGTGGCCATTTAACAGTTCTTTGAACAAGCCCCAGATAAAGATAGAAACACAGAATCACAGAATTGTAGGGGTCAGAAGGGAGCTCCAGAGATCATTGAGTCCAAATCCCCCTGCCAGAGCAGGGTCCCTTAGGACACGTCGCACAGGTCAGCGTCCAGATGGGGCTGGAATATCTCCAGAGAAGGAGACTCCACACCCCCTGGGCAGCCTGTCCCAGGGCTCCCTCATCCTCACTGGGAAGAAGTTCTTCCACATATTGGTGCAGAACGTGCTATGTTCGAACTTGAAGACTTTGTTCCTTGTCCTGTCCCCACAGTCATTGAGAAGCAGCTGGCCATTTCCCCCTGTGTCCCCTGATAATCCCACAGTCAGGGAGCAAAGGGTTCACTTCAAAAAGTTACTTTCCCCATTTGCAGTAGGCAAAATCTGCAGATGAGGCTATCATAGAGAGGTATCATATAGGAAAGAGAATATCCTAGATACCATGAAAGCTTGAGACAGCTACAGCAGCCATATATGGGGGATGTAGCTGCTGTCCTCAAGCAGCTCCTACTTGGCTTTGTAGCTCTGACAACTCAGAAATTGTTCTCCTAGAACAACAACAAAACCAAAAAGACTTCCAAAACATACTCCCTGATAGGATCCCTCTTTCTCTTACAGGATTTTCCCAGAAAATTCCATCTTTTCCCGGTCTCCCCATCCCCTTGCCTTTGCTGCCCAACCCTGAACACAGTCCTAGACATGCACCGTCTGATTTTGCAGGGCAGCCTCTGTGCCCCGGGGGGCTGTGCAAGGAGGCATGGGGTGCTTATGGAAAAGGAGTAAATCTCATTAAGGGTTTTAACATTTATGGCCAGCGAGATAATGAAGGAAGGTAATTTGGGCTAGCTTTATTGCAGTTATCATAATGTTTCCCTGAAGCACAAAGATAAAAGTCAGTGGATAATGTCCATAAGGAGTTTTTATATCTTCCTCTTTCTATTTTTTTTTTTAAGCAATAGCCATTGCAGTCAAAGACTGGGTGATAGTTTATATAAACCGGTGGAGAAAGCAATTATTTGATGTTGAAAAACAGAATTACAAGACTCTCAAGGCTCACCTGGCTATCCTGATCCATGTTGGAGACCCTCTGCAATCACCAGGAATCCCTTGTCCCCAACTTTACATAGTTTCACCCTGAGGAGCAGCACCCTCCCCATGTTTTCTCCCGTATTTGGAGACATCCTGACAGACCTCTTCTTCTCCTCCTTTATTTTCTGACTTTGCTTTCTCATTTTACCCTGTTCTGCAATGTTAGAAGAAGGGAAAATGGCAGACCAGGAACTGGGGTAGACTAAAATTAAGGAAAACAAAGAACCTCTTATTTTTCTTACTCTGCACTAATGAACCTGTGGAACTCAGTGCCACAGAGCATTGGTGGAGCCAGGAGGTTACAGTGTACAACCCATCTAATCACAAAATTTGGTCACATAAAGCTCAACTATCTTTATCATCCTCATTTAAGTTTCATATTAAGAGTGAATTGGTATCTGTAAGACATTTTCTGTGGCCCAAAGGTTGTTGTTGGCTACAACTGGGGATTTTTATTTCTTCATCCAAAACATGGTGTGATGAGCTTTCAGTTCCTTCAAAGAGGAAATTTTTAACAGTGCAGCACCTGCTTTTCAGGACTAAACAACATCACCCTGGAGAATATGCAGCCACCGGCACCCGCTCCAGCAGCTGTCACCCATGGGTGCGCTGAGTGCCCAGATGAGTCCATGCACCCTAGCAGACCTACGATGGAAGCAGTGATTGTAGGGCTGTTACAGTGATTTAAAGCACAAGACAAGCAGAGGTTATTTCAAATGCTGTCACTTCACTTAACCCTGCGGGGGCAGTTCTGAAACTCTGCTTTTTGTTTCGTAAGGACTTGACTTCCCCGTTTCAAACTGCCCCAGCCCCTCACCCCAGCAGGTGGTTGAAGCTCCCAGTATAAATTATCTGTCACCAGTCCTTCCAGGCAAAAAACTAGGAAGACCAGGACTGGTCTGTGACTAACAGAGCTGACTGGAAGACAGGGACAAAGGCAGGCTGCACAGCCATTTTGCTTGCTAAGGCGCCACTGAGCAGAGCCGAAGCCTTGCACAGAACCCATTTTGGCCTGGGGCTTTGTCACTGGGTAATGATACCCTGAAGATATCAGTTGTCTGACAGCACTGACTTTGTGTCCAGACCTGGAACACACAAAACCCTACTGTGGAAAAGCGGGAAAGAGAAGGGAATGATAGGGTGGCCGCAGTGCCTTCAGCCACACAAGCATCTCTGCAGGTGGCACCATCTGAGGAGACCGCCGGCGAGGAGGACTACAACTCCCAAGACACTCTGCGGCCTGGCAGGCCCTACGAGCGAGCCCCGAGGAGAGAACTACGACTCCCATCCTGCACCGCTCCAACCGCTGCGTTTCTATTGGCTGGATGGCTGGAGGGCGCGAATTCCCTTCCCCACAAAGGGGCGCGGCGCTTCCCCTGTCTCCACGACGACGGAAAGTAAACAAGATGGCGGCGCCCGGGGCTGGGGGTTGACGGGGTGGTGATCCAGCGTCCTCGCTTCTTACTCATGGCGGGGGGCGAGGGCGGTTTCGGTGAGGTGGTTCCTCCTTTACATGGGCCCCCCCAGCACCTCTCCCAAGGGATCCCCGGGGATCTGCCCCAAGACAAGCCCAGCCTACAGCAGCCACAGTTCAGCCTGCCTCACCAAGAAGACATGTGGGAGGAGGATGAAGAAGAGGAAGAGGAGTCACAGCATGCAGAGGTTCAGCTCGGTGCCCCTCAGCTGTTTGGGGAGGGGTGTGCTTGTGAGGGAATAGTCTTTTTTCCCCCTCATTACTCAGTGTAGTTGTGTGGGAAAGAACTGTTGGTTAGTGGGGGCATCAAGTAGTGCGTTCTCATTTCCACAAAGAAGGGGAAGTCTGGCTTGGTCTGTTTTCCCCTCACCTCTAATTTTTTGCCCTTTTTTAGGGTCCCTTTTCTCCCCATGTGTCTAGGATAGTTCTGAATTGCCCCTCTCTCTCCTTGCTATATAAAGTTTAAGGATATGCTGGCATATGGATGGCCAAATCAAACCCCTTTCCTGTTACATGCCTAGCTATGAGATTCAGTAAGTCCCTGGAACCAAGTGTCTTTTTTCTTCCTGCTCTTCTGGGCTCTAAAGTGTCCACTGCCACAGCATTTTCACCTTATGTGGAAATGCATTTATGGTCTCCAGTGCTATAATGTGTAGGTGCTATAATTTAGGTGATTACCACCTGAAACATTATTTATCTTGGTCCCTAGGTTAGCAATTGTTGTGTGACTTCTCCAAGCTTATAGGAATTTCACAAGCCATTGGTTTATTTTCTCATTAAACCTACGCAGTGGTTCATTAGTGCCATCTGTCAAGTACCCTCTTTTGCAAAGATTGTTCTCTGAAGAGTAGCACTAGCTGCTCATGCTGAACAAATTTAAAGGACCTCCAATAATGTGCATATTGGGGTACAACACCAGGGTTATGTTAGTGCTGATTTGCTGAGATGTTAACATCCATAATCAATGTGAATTTCATGGCTCAACATCTCTGGAAACAGGTCCTGTTTAGAGCTGTACATATAAAAAAGAAGATAAAAAACAAAAACCCCAACAAAATCTGACCCTTTTTAAATTTCTAAAGTATGTGGTTTGTTTCTGTTGCTTTGTTTTGATGGCTGTATTCATCATTTTCCCTAATATGTAGTGCCTTAGTAGGGTGATGGAGCACTGAAAGCAGATGCTATCGAGCGTGGAATTCCATTTCATAAATCTCCCATTAATACATTCCTCTCCCCTTCCCACTCCCCACCCCCTTTCTGGTATTTTATAGGGTCAGTTAGATGGAGTGTTGGATGAAGACACTGTGGCTGAGGGTCTCCACAAGCTGGGGCGCTCAGCCCCTGGTACTAAATATGTCTATCTAAATCTGTCGCTTTCAGTAAGTATAAACAAAGAGGCTCACTGGAAAATCCTTCCCTTTTCTAACAGCAAAGAGTTGGTCTAGTTAAAATAATGTCAAGAGGCAGATTTTTGTCTCTACCTGTCAATGCCATTTCATGTACATGGGACTCTGCCCTCATGAGGCCCCAGCTGGAGTCCTGTGTCCAGAGCTGGGGCCCCAGTACAAGAGAGATGTGGGATTGTTGAAGAGGGGTCAGAGGAGCCACGAAGATGATCAGGGGGTTGGAGCAGCTCCCCTACAAAGAGAGGCTGAGGGAGCTGGGCTGGGTCAGCCTGGAGAAGAGAAGGCTGTGGGGGGACCTCATTGCAGCTTTCCAGTCCCTGAAGGGAGCAGAGAAACAGGAGGGCAATCAGCTTTTTAGAAGGGTAGACAATGGCAGGACAAGGGGGGATGGAGTGAAGCTGAAGGAGGGAAGGGTTAGATGAAATATTAGGGGAAGTTTTTTCCAGAGAGAGTGGTGAGGGGCTGGAACAGGCTGCCCAGAGAGGGGGTGGATGCCCCATCCCTGGGGGTGTTCAAGGCCAGGTTGGCTGGGGCCCTGGGCAACCTTGTGTAGCTCCAGGCCTGGAGGTTGGTGGCCCTGCCTGGGTCAGGGGGGTTGGAACTCTGTGATCCTTGGGGTCCCTTCCAACCCAGACCAGTCTGTGATTCTATGACTTTTGACAAGACACACAGCATGACTCAGCCTGACAACTGCTGTATTGGCATTGGTTTTTTTTTAACTTAGTAGCAACAGCAGTAAGATTTTTTTCCATACCCAGTTGTTGGGTGTGAAAACCTTTCTTCCTGTTTCAGTGAGCTGGAGAAATAAAACCAGAGGCACACGCTAAACACCTGAGAATTCTCCCTTCATTGTCACTTCAGAAAGGGAAAATTTTAAGGATTACTTGCTGCCCCTTCCTTTTCTATGCAGCCTTCTTTTCCTGGCACTTTTCTCAGCTACATCTCTCTCTCCTGGTTGTAGTTTTAAGTCTTCTTTTGACTTTTTCTCCATTCGTGGCTGGTTGCAGGTCTAACATCACTTTCTGTATCACTTTCATCCAGTTGGAGGGACCTTGGGGCACCTTTTTGGTGTCTCCTGCTACTGTGTATGTCTTGGGAGAGTGGGTGAGGTTGTATAGCTAGTTATTAAAGTCTTTTTGCTTTATTTTTCCAGGGTCATAACTTAAGTGACATTAACATTCTCTCCAGATATGTTCACCTACAGAATCTGGAACTTTCCTACAATAAAATTAATGGTATGTAGTAAATACACTAGTAAATTCTTGGGTTGTGAAATCATTTAAGATGAGATATGCACTGTACCATGTAGCTTTAATATCACAAAGCCTGGTCTACATTTTAATGGTGGAACTACTCCAGCTCTACAGACTAAGCCAATGGCTAGGTCTTCTTGGGAATGATGTATGGACCATTCAGATGGCTGCACCAGCATATGCTTATCAGTAGGAACATGGAGATCATTGTCCAGTTTATTATCTAAAGATAAAATGCAAGCAAGCATGTCAATTCAAGATTAAGGTTGAGATTTTGCATGTCATAATATTTACTGGTGCAGTTTTCCTAGCCTTGGGCTTCCCTTTGCCAAGGTTTCTCATTAGTGAAAAAAACATTAAAAAAAAAGATCCTGGATTTAAAAAGGTAACAAATGGAGATGAGTGTAAACTCTTTCCCTCTCCCTCCTCTACTCAAACTCATTTTTTAATTTATATCAAAAGGAATAAGCTGTGGTGTGTAACCTGTTGCATTATTTCTTTCAAGTTCATTTCACTTGAGGAGCTGGAGTCCAATAATAGCAGCACTTTCCTAAGCACTTCTGTGCACTCATTTTACTAACAGTTTGTCTGTGAAGGCCAAGTCTGAATAGAGCAGGGCCTTTTCCATAGCAACTAGTCATTTAGTCTGCAGTAGTGGCCTAAAAAACTCCTCTCATCTAGTTAATAAGTTAGAGCTGAGGTAGTTTCTTTGTCATTCTAGAGGTAGCTAGCATATAAAACCATATTCTGTCTTACAGACAGATCAGTTTACATAATGGAAATTTAATGTAGAGCTTAATTTATTCTTCATGATTCAGAAGCCATCTTTTTTTCTAGTAGAGGGGGTTAATATATCTGATTTCTGCATTTCAAACATCACTTTCTGGATGGGTAACCACAAGTTGATTCTTGATTCTTATCAGACAGAATTATTGTATTTTGATATGATGGTCTGACATTTTGTTTTGTTACTAGATCTTTCTTGTATCAGTCACATGCCTTACTTATTAGAACTGAATGCTTCCAACAATGAACTGACCACATATTTTGGTTTTAAACCACCTAAAAATCTCAAGGTAAGTTGCCAAAAAATCCATTGTATAGTTTAAATTCAAAACTGTTTTCTAAATCCATTTGTATTTGGATATGTGCAGAAGCAAAGTTTTATGCCTTCCTTACTAGTCTTTCTTTCCTCATTTGTCATTTTAATACCTTTTGGAAATGTTTAGGTACTTTTTTCACTGGACATTTCAGTCTTTCACTGAGACCAATGGGATGAGGTTTAATAAGGCCAAGGGCAGAGTCCTGCCCATGGGACATAACAACCCCCAGCAGTGCTGCAGGCTGAGGGAGACTGGCTGGAGAGCTGTCAGGCAGAGAAGGACCTGGGGGTGTTGGGTGACCTCAGACTGACCATGAGCCAGCAGTGTGCCCAGGGGGCCAGGAAGGCCAAGGGCATCCTGGCTTGTGTCAGACCCAGCGTGGCCAGTAGGTCTGGGGAGGGGATTGTGCCCCTATACTGGGCACTGGGGAGGCTGCAGCTGGAGTGCTGGGTCCAGTTCTGGGCCCCTCACTACAAGGACATTGAGGTGGTGGAGTGTGACCAGAGAAGGGCAACCAGGCTGGGGAAGGGGCTGGAGGGCAAATCCTCTGAGGAGCAGCTGAGGGAGCTGGGGGTGTTGAGCCTGGAGAAGAGGAGGCTGAGGGGAGACCTTGTCCCCACATGCCCTGCCCTGCCAGGAGGGTGCAGAGAGGTGGGCGATGGTCTCTTCAGCCAGGGGCCAGGAGATGGGCCAAGGGGCAATGGGCTCAAGCTGCCCCAGGGCAGGGTCAGCTCAGCTGGGAGGGCAAAGTTATTCCCTGGCAGAGTTGTGGGGCTGTGGCACAGGCTGCCCAGGGAGGGGGCTGAGTCCCCACCCCTGGGGGTGTTTAACAGACACAGGGGAGATGAGGTGCTCAGGGATCTGGTTTAGCACAGGACAGGGACGGTTGGATTTGATGATCTTAAAGGGCTTTTCCAAACTTGGGATTCTGTAATTCTTTTATTTTCTTTCACACTGTGACCCCTGCCATGCCATGGGACAGTGTACAGCTAATTGTTCTAGTCAGGCATAAATATGACCAGAGTTTTTTTCCTTGCTTGTCCACTTGATCAGATCTTTACTGGGATCAGATCCTGCTTTTCAAATTGACTGTTTCCAATCATATCATGAAACACACTTAATGTAGCTGTAAGCTGGTCTTTCCTTTGCTGCTGTTTTCTTGCAGCCCACATTGGCTTATAAAAAAGCAGGAGGTTGTTTTGACCTACAATCTTTATGTATTCTTTCTGTCTTCTCTGTTAGTTTTTTTTTAATATGTATGTATAATTACAGGACTATTAATGATAATGATGGAAGACATTCTAGTTTTGGAAGTTCCCAAAATGTGAATTCTGTGTGGCACAAAAAAAAAGCCTTTCTAGTTTTGTTGAAGTATTAACATTAATGATCTTATTTCTTCCACACCCTTGATCACAAGTTTAAGGTAACAGTAGTTTCCTTTCACAAGACAGCTGTAACTTAGGTAACTTTCTGTGTCCTTTATTCCTTAGGTAGTAGACTTTTCATTCAATCAAATACCTAAAATGCAAGATTTGTCAGCATACCAGTCACTTACTAAACTCCTGCTGGATTGTATCCTTTATGGAAACTTAAATGGGGGGAAAAGAGGTTGGTTTGCTTTCTGAACAGCTGTTTGCTTCAAATAGTTCCCTGTTTTTGTGGTATTTTTCTTTCATTTGAGTTTTGTCTTTAGAAGCAAGACTAAACACACTGATTCTGATGGTGAAACATCTTCATTTCCTTAAGCATGCCTGGTGTTAAAGGAGTTTGAGTATACATGTAAAGTAGTATCCTGCTACACAAAGAAGCCTCCACTTTGCATCATGTAAAACTGAAAAAGCCACATGTCACACTGTCTTTGCATAGCAGAAGTAATAAATAATCCCAGTTTTTTTATATAAGAATGGTTAATAGGAAATAAGCTTGGAACACTAAGCTCTCATAAATGAAAAAGGTGCATGTTCTTTATTCTTAGTCATAGCTAATTACATGGGGACTGTAGAGGCTTTGTGGAGGACAAGGCTATTTAACAGCAATGAAGAGAATCTTTTGGTGAGAGGAAACTTCCTGGAGTATGCTGAGGGAAGTACAGAGAGCAAAGGGGTTCTGCTACCCACCTCCCATTCTCTCACTGTGGTACCTGGTTTGTGGGATTAGAAACACTGTTATAGGAGAAATCAGATCATCATGAACTTGCAGATTAAGTTGTTTTCATTGCTAACTTCTCCAAGGCTGTCCATAGCAACCTTACTCCCCCTAAAGATTCTCCTCTGCTTTTCTGAAAGGTCTTCTGCAGTTTCAGACATGCTGCCTTACTTACAATTGCTTCCTGAGGGCTCCCAAACCTTTCCTCTTTGCCTCATAAATTGCATCTTGATTTTCTGCTCTCTGAAAAGGAGAAGACAGCAGGCTGCTGCAGTTTTTTCTCTGTGTCTTGTTCCTGAAGTAGCCCATTACCAAATGATATTAATACAATGCCTTTTTCATGTAGGAGCAGATAAAGCATTTACAGGGCATCCAGGTTACATTATTCACATGTTTTACAAGGTGTGCAGGTGACATGATTCTTGTCAGAAAATGGCATTGAGACACTTATCCCTTTGCAATTCTAATTTTCCAACACAGTGCAAAAACCACACAGCAAAATGAAAAGGGGAAAAATAAAAAGACCACAGATTTGTATTGTGGATCTGAATCTGTACTTTTTTTCATTTGGTTTCAATGCAGCAGCATGCTGTCTTCAATGTCTTCATTTGTCAATGAAAATGCCATTGAGATGGGGAAAAAAAACCCCATTCCATGCAAACAGTTGCAATGGGACCAGCTGAAACAGAGGAGAATGAGTGCAGAATTCTGTGGAGAAGGACCTGGGGGTCCTGGTGGGTGACGGGTTGGCCATGAGCCAGCAGTGTGCACTGGTGGCTGAGAGAGCCAATGGGATCCTGGGGGGGCATCAAGAGGAGCGTGGCCAGCAGGTCGAAGGAGGGGATCCTCCCCCTCTGCTCTGCCCTGGTCAGGCCCCACCTGGAGTGTTGTGTCCAGTGCTGGGCACCCTGGGATCAAAAAGCCAGGGATCTCCTGGAGAGAGTCCAGAGGAGGCTGTGGAGATGATGAAAGGCCTGGAGCATCTTCCCTATGAGGACAGGCTGAGTGAGCTGGGGCTGTTCAGTCTGGAGAAAAGAAGACTAAGGGGGGACCTAATTAATGTTTATAAATATCTTAAGTATGGGAGGCAGGGGGAAATGGCCAGCCTCTTTTCAGTGTCTGTGGGGACAGGACAAGGGGCAATGGCTGCAAGTTAGAGTATAGGAAGTTTCACACCAACATGCGGAAGAACTTCTTCCCAGTGAGGGTGAGGGAGCCCTGGGACAGGCTGCCCAGGGGGTGTGGAGTCTCCTTCTCTGGAGAAATTCCAGCCCCATCTGGACACCAACCTGTGTGCCCTGTCCTAGGGCCCCTGCTTTGGCAGGGGGTTGGACCTGATGATCTCTGGAGGTCCCTTCCAAGCCCTGTGATTCTGTGATCCTGTGATTTAGAAGTGCAGAGTTTCGAGCAGCGAAGTGGCGTTGTTCCTAGCCCATGTCAAGCTCTCCTTGCCAAAGACATGGCAGACAAAACAAGCTGTTCTTTGTAATCATAAATGAAAATACTGTATTAAGTATTGTGCAGTAGCAGAAACGTTTGGCATGTGTTTCTCCTTGACAGTAACCAAGCATTTCTTAGCATATTTAAGTGAATTATGATGCAGATGGTAAGGTCATTGTAACTGTTCTGACAGGTGCACTCACATGCACACCTGACAGGTTTATAAATAAGTTTTCAAGGAGGAAACCACCCAAACCAGAAAGGAAAACAGCTTGGGCAATAATATCTGACAAAACATTATAGCAAGTCATTCAAAGACTAAACCTGATTGTATTAGTTTTTAGTGCCAAGCAATTTGCTGTCTCATATTGATGCCTGTGGCTTAAAAATATATGTTTTTCCTCACTAAAACTTTTCCTCCTCAGTTGAAAGAGAAGCAGTCCCATTTTGTATGCAAATCAGTTACTGTCTAGCAAATATCAGTGCCTGTGGATGGTTATTGTTTCTTTTCTAAAATGACAGTGCCAGCCTGGTGTAAGGTCCTATGAAAAGATAAACCTGTGCTTGCTAGCTTGTTTCTCCTCCCCTCCTTCCCCATCTAGGCCTGTGGGTGTTGAATGTGTGATGAAGTCCCTGTTTAAGAATGGGGTTAGGAAAAAACAAGAGTTAGGTCACTGGAGTTGAGAGGTATTCTGTTGGCCCTGGCTAAGCTTACATTTTGTTTGGTTACAATATCATTCAGACTGGGAGAAAAAAAATCCTGATAATAAAATCCTGAGTAGAAACATGAATGAAAACTTCCTTGCCCCTCTTTGCAGGCAGAGTTCATTCTCTCAAGTCAATTAAAAATCTTTTCTTCTGTGATTGCCTGAAGGCACTTTTCTGTGTCCTGCATGTTCTGGATATTATTTTTCCCCCCAGTTCAATTTCTTGGGTTTTTTATATAATAGTTCTAGTTTGGACACTTACAAGTGCAATAATTCTTGCCTACCTTCAGTCACCAAACAATTAGACACCTGCATCAGAGAATCTGATTTCAGTACAGCAAAGAAATAGGTACGTCTGCAGTTCATCTCACTGTAAGAGAGTAAGCTGAGATAGCTTGATGTCAAAGGAAACAGGCTTTGTTCAAGGAATCTGTGTAGTTATGTTAATACTGAAGTTTGCTGAGAGGAATCCTAACTACTTTTACTGCTGTCTTTGAGTATCATGTTAATTTAAAATACACTCTCCCTTTCGGTGCAGATGGCCAGCATAGAAGTCATTTAGAGTGAAATAGCCCCATATAGTACTATCATCTGTTATTACTTGGGTAATTTGTTTGTACTTCTTGGATACCAAGGTCAGTTTGGAGCCATATCAAGTACTCCATGAACCTAAAAAGATCACACCCTCCTCTGATGACTCAACCCTGTGCCTTTATAGTACAGCTGACCTACCATGACTAAGGCTCAGTTAGAGTTAAAAGACATGATGACCACTATGTTTCAGTCTGCACGTATGCATCTGATGAGAAAACCAGAGATGTACAGCAGAGTTTTGCAAGATGCCTGTGGAAGTCATTTCTTCCCCACATTCCCATTCCCTCATTTCCACCCCTTTCTTGATTTGCAATCAGCCTGGTTATGCCAGCTCAAAGGGCTTCCCTGTAAACCAGATGACAGAAACAGAGTTAAAAGCCCCTCCAAACAGTAGGGGAGGGTATTTCTAGCTGGGTCAGCACCACTTATCTTGTAGCCCATAAAATTCAACTCCACTGACTACTTTAGCTACTAATTTTTGCCAAGCTTTTGTGTTCAGTTATTTTCCTTAAATGCAAAACCCTCTGTACAGTTAATAACATAGAGGAGGTGCAAGGACTGGAGAAGTGTTGCAGTCTGACTCATCTTAGTTTGTCACACAACAGACTCAGAGCAATCAGTGGCCTTGAGAACTTGCCTATCAGAATACTCGATCTGGTAAGAAAATAGTAATTCTAGTTGTTTTCCTGTCTGTCTTTTATCAATTCATAAATGCCTTAATAAAAAATGTGAAGGTAATTGCATAACATCCTCTGCTCTGCCCTGGTCAGGCCCCACCTGGAGTGTTGTGTCCAGTGCTGGGCTCCCTGGGATCAAAAAGACAAGGATCTCCTGGAGAGAGTCCAGAGCAGGCTGTGGAGATGATGAAAGGCCTGGAGCATCTCCCCTGGGAGGAAAGGCTGAGTGAGCTGGGGCTGTTCAGCCTGGAGAGAAGAAGCCTGAGAGGGGATCTGATCAATAGTTATCAATAGCTGAAGGGTGGGACACAGGGGGACATGGGCAGCCTCTTCTCAGTGTCAGTGGGGACAGGACAAGGGGCGATGGCCTCAAGTTGGAGCACAGGGCCATCACTACACCAATATGTGGAAGAACTTTTTCCTGGTGAGGGTGAGGGAGCCCTGGGACAGGCTGCCCAGGGAGGTGTGGAGTCTCCTTCTCTGGAGAGATTCCAGCCCTGTCTGGATGCCTCCCTGTGTGACCTGTCCTAGGGACCCTCCTTTGGCAGGGGGGTTGGACCCGCTGATCTCTGGAGGTCCCTTCCAACCCCTACCATTCTGTGATTCTGTGAACATTGTCAGGCATATGAGTAATACTGGACACGATTTCTTATTAATGCAGGCTCATAGAATGATATAGGTCAGAAGGGAGCTGTGAAGGCCACCTGATCCAGCTTTGTGCTCAGAGCAGAGCCGTCTTCAGTGGAAGTTGCTCAGCACCTTGTCCAGCTGGGTTTTGACTTCATCCACAGATAGTTTATGTTGGCTCTGGGTAGGTTTTGTGTTGCTTAGGTGATGTGTAAGAAGTTACTTACTGTGCAAGTCCCATGACACAAACAAGAAAGATCTTTAAGTATGTTACCTCATAAAGTTGTGTTCATGAGTGAGCTAGGACAGGAGAGGGAAAAGTGAGGACTGAGTAGCCTGCATTCATTTCAGAAAACAATTCCAGTTTAGTGTGCAAATCTGATATATTATTAAAGGATCCTTGTTTAATTTTTCAAGGATCTTGTAATGAGGTTGGAAGCTTTACATTGCCACCCTTGCATCAAGGTATCTAGGGTATATTTGTTTAAATACAATATTTTAGGTTATATTTCTAGATGTTTTAATAAGATTTATCTTACCTGGCTTCAGATTTCTGAAGTGTAGACAACTCTACCTGAGCTAGTTGTTCTCTGCTGCCTCAAAAGTCAGTGGAGAGAAATAGGCACTTAAAACTCTTCATTATTTTGACCTGGCTGCTGACATCTGCATTAACACAAGATACATCAGGCCTTGGAAGTGCCCATTTCTCTCTGTTGGTTATGAAGATAGCCAAGGATAACGCCCAAATATAGACCTCTATCTGTCAGTGCCTGCATCTGCATGCATCTTGCTCTTCTACAGGTCTTGGGGAGGCATTTATCTCAGTGTTCCTCAGTTCCATGCTTGTAAAATATCCTTAATACCAACACTTTCCTGTAAATCATTTTGGGATGCTTAATAGGAAGAACCATCAATAGAGAGGTTGCACAGAAACACAAGCAAAAACTATTTTTTAATGCAATTCAGTTGTTGTAAAAGACAACAGGCTATTTCTCTAATAGGTTTTCTATTATTATTATTATTATTATTATTATTATTATTATTATTATTATTATTATTATTATTATTATTATTATTATTTTAATGTGATTTTTTAAATTAGTGCCAAAAACTATACCTAGAAATATGGTAATATTTTCTACATTAGTTTTAGCACCCACATAAATATTTTAGGTAAAGGGAATGAATCCCTTTTCAGGAATGGAAATACTCTTTTTCCAATCCTTTTACATTTTTAAAGATTTTTCTTCTGTAGTAATTGATATAGAAAAGAGTATAATTGATATAGAAAAGAGTAACTAAGGTCTGTACCCATCAAGGCCTGATTGGCCCTTCCACTTATTGCTGCTTTGATATTCAGGGAAGGTATTCACATTTAAAAGTGGACTGTAGTATGTTTTGAGTGATCTATTCAGTAACATATTCTTAATATAATTACATTTCAGTTATATAATACCTTCAGGAGCTTCCAGCCATGCCCTTAGTGGCAATAAAACTCAATTTTACCTCATTTTTAGTGGCTAAGATTAACTCAGATTGGCAAAATCCTGTCTGAAAGTTCTGAAATGAACTATAGGAGTGAGACAATCTAAGCTGACAAGATCTTTTCTCTAAATGCTTTCTTCAGGGAGAACTACAGTCAAGTCAGTCAACCATTGTGTGCACCAATTTCCTCATCTGTTAGAAGGCCTAATAATAATCATTCTGTTAGCAATGGGTATCTGCTCTGTAAAATGTTTTGGAGGTTGTGTTAACAGTGAAGCCTTATTAATATGAACATGTTCTTCAGTTTTGGTTCTTACATGCTGATATGATTATTTATACAACTGCTTGTCTTTTTTAATTAGCAAAGTAGATAGTCATGTGGAAATTATGTAGATAGATTTTAGTGTAGCATTTTCTTTTAGTAATTAGAATAAAATGCAGTTATTTACTTCATGGGAGCACTCAACACTTCTCTTCCCATTGATTCAGATTCAGCTCTCTTCCATTTTCATAGAATCATAGAATCATAGACTGGTCTGGGCTGGAAGGGACCCCAAGGATCACAGAGTTCCAACCCCCCTGTCACAGGCAGGGCCACCAACCTCCAGGCCTGGAGCTACATAAATGACATTCAACGTGGTCAGAACTGTTCTCCAGTGGGCTTCATGTTATATCAAAATGAATATTGGATTAGGCTGTGGTTGAGGTGTATGTTTTTAGGCACTTTCCATAAGCTGAGTATAAATTATGGATAGAATAGGAAGTCTTCTTAGGTTTAGTCATTCAGCAGTGGAGGAAAACCAGGTATCCTTGCATAACAGTTCATCCCAACCTACCATGGATTGAATGACCTCTGGAACTGCCTCTCTCCACTGATTATGAAGGGAGGTTGAGTGAATAATAGAATCATAGAATGGCATGGGATGGAAGGGACCCCAAGGATCACAGAGTTCCAACCCCCCTGCCACAGGCAGGGCCACCAACCTCCAGGCCTGGAGCTACACAAGGTTGCCCAGGGCCCCATCCAACCTGGCCTTGAACACCCCCAGGGACGGGGCACCCACCCCCTCTCTGGGCAACCTGTTCCAGCCCCTCACCACTTTCTCTGGAAAGAACTTCTCCCTAATATCTCATCTAAACCTTCCTTCCTTTAGCTTTGATCCATCCCCCTTGTCCTGCCATTATCTACCCTTTTAAAACATCGATTCCCCTCCTGTTTCTCTGCTCCCTTCAGGGACTGGAAGGCTGCAATGAGGCCCCCCCCCAGCCTTCTCTTCTCTAGGCTGAGCATGCCCAGCTCCCTCAGCCTCTCTCCATAGGGTAACTAGTGGAGAAAAAATTTCCCTTGAGCTTTTTAGGTTGAAAAAGTAGTAAGGTCTGAAGTGTGGAAGAAGGGCTTCAAAAACTCTAAATACTGCCTAGCTATACCAAAAAGCCTTTATTCTGCTTAGGTTTGCAAAGAAAGGAAAAAAAAAGTGCAGCTCTAATGAACGAGACTCTTAGGAATTTTATGCTTTGCAAAAAAAAAAAGGATCACTACACAAATACCCTTTGTTCACAGAATTTTATGTGCACCTTTTGCATAGCATTTTGCAACTAAAGCTCTAAGCTGTATCCTATTAAAGAGAGGTCTAACGAAGAGCAGGGAGAGAAGAGAGAGCCTCCATGCTATTAATAACCTAATTAAACATTTAAAAGTCAGGAAAAATGTCAAGGACAGACAACTGGATTAACATTAGAGTCAGCTGGCTTATTTATTTCAATAGTTCCTAAATATTTATTAATAGAATATGAGGCTTCTAAGCTATCAGCACAAGGTGATGCTGATGGAAAAATATAACTTGCAAGGTTATACAGAAAGAATCATGTTGAGAGGCCATCTGGGTACGTGTGGCCACTGGGAGAAAGATGAGTACAGAACTAGCATGTTATACCTGTTTGGAGTTGGTAGCAGAAACAAGTGTATGATTTGTGATGCCCTGAGAAATAAAGCCATCTGGTGTCCAGTGATAAATATAGGTCTTCTAACTTGTACCTCATTTGTAAACCAGTGATAGTTGGCTATGAGTTCTCAAAACCTCAGATCTTTTCTTGCATCAGATTCTAGATGAATATACAGTAAGGTGGGTTTGTTGGGTTTGTTTTATTGGGGTTTTTAAGTATTTTTATGCATGCTGTCACTGGCAGTTAAATAAAGTCTGCCTTCACTTGGTCTGCATGAAGATGAACTTGTGTATCCTAGAGACACCTTCATAGGCTGCCTGTAGTCCAAAGAATGCAGTACTTTATCACAGAATCTCAAGGTTTGAAAAGACCTTCAAGATCATCAAGTCCAACCATTCCTGTCCTGTGCTAAACCAGATCCCTGAGCACCTCATCTCCCCTGTGTCTGTTAAACAGCCCCAGGGGTGGGGACTCAGCCCCCTCCCTGGGCAGCCTGTGCCACAGCCCCACAACTCTGCCAGGGAAGAACTTTGCCCTCCCAGCTGAGCTGACCCTGCCCTGGGGCAGCTTGAGCCCATTGCCCCTTGGCCCATCTCCTGGCCCCTGGCTGAAGAGACCATCGCCCACCTCTCTGCACCCTCCTGGCAGGGCAGGGCAGGGCAGGTGGGGAGAAGGTCTCCCCTCAGCCTCCTCTTCTCCAGCCTCAACACCCCCAGCTCCCTCAGCTGCTCCTCAGAGGATTTGCCCTCCAGCCCCTTCCCCAGCCTGGTTGCCCTTCTCTGCACTCGCTCCAGGACCTCCATGTCCTTCTGATGCTGAGGAGCCCAGAACTGGACCCAGCACTCCGGCTGCAGCCTCCCCAGTGCCCAGTCCAGGGGCACAATCCCTTCCCCACACCTACTGGCCACACTATTTTTGATATAAGCCAGGATGCCCTTGGCCTTCCTGGCCACCCTGTCAAACTACTGGCTTATGTCCAGCCTACAGTCAACCAACCAGCCAACATCCCCAGGTCCTTCTTTGCCTGGCAGTTCTCCAGCCAGTCTCCCCCAGCCTGTAGCACTTTATTGTTCTATCTTAATCTTTTGATTATTCTGTAATCATACATGTAAATATAACCGTGATTAGCAAGGGAAATTGTATGTATTTATGTATATATATTCTATAATTTTATGTGCATATCTGTTTTCTAAATTTTGGGCTGCAAAGTGACAAGAGTATCCTTTAGCCAGTATCAGCTTTAAAAGAATGCCAGAGTGCTTTTTATTGCTGTTGTCTCACTGCTCTTCAAGGTGAATTGAAGATAAGTTAATCAGAAGATAGTTGATTCTTTTTTCCTTGAGCAGTATGGAAAGCTGTAATATGTCATCTCAGGATGAAGATGGGGCTAATGCATAAAAGGCCTATTTGTAATAGGATTCTCAATAATAAAATGAAGTCTGTTCTTCCTCAGGAATGTTGTTTTCCACCCGTAGAACTTTATCACACAGGTTTTGTGCTTTCATTTCTCCTTAGAGCTCTAACCAGATTGAGAAGATAACTGGGCTGGACAGCTTGAAAACTCTGCAGAAGCTGGACTTATCTAGGAATAAAATAACTAGTCTGGAAGGTTTGGAGGGACATGATCTACTAGAGATGATCAACATCGAGCATAACCAGGTAGCATGCGTAATATTGATCTCAGCTTTTTTTTCCCCCATAAAATTCAATCCTCTTTAAGGCTTATTCAAAAAATATTACAACACTGCAAGAAATTAATGCTAGAAAAGATGACTTTTCTTTTGGTGTTTCACTCCAGTACTGTTTCGCATGTTGATTGATAGTGTGCTCTTAAGGCCTTATTTAATATCTCTAGATGGGTTTATCTTTATGTGGATATCACTTCTGTAGTATTTAGTGCTCATGGACATAAAGAACTAACAGTGCTCCCTTGAGTGGATAAGGATGAGTATGCAGCTTTTTCAGCTTGATTATTCTTGAGGATCTTTACTTACATCACAGCTTTTCTACTGCCAGGCCTCAGGAGGGTTTGGTAATATCTCTCAGCCCAATTTTATGACCACAGATTCTTCTGAGCTCTCAGCTGGAAACTTTCTGTAAGGCAGCACTGCATGCACTCTATTATAAAGTGGCTTTTGTTATGCAGCAGAATTTTAACTCAAGTACAATGATACAATCCAACCTCTTTGTATTTGAATTTTGAAACCCAAACAAACATAATAATCTTGATATTGATCTTCTGGGGTCCTTAACTGAAAGGATCAATTCATGAATCATTTTGATATCCAAGACAGATCTGCATGTGGGAAAAGAAAAATAAATAAATAAAATAATAAAACCACAAATCAGGAATTGAACATTTTCTGTCATTTTTCCCCACTTGCAAGACACGTTTACAGGACTTGATTCAAGACACTATGAATTCTTTTTCTCACTCTGTGTTCAGGCTGACATTTAAAGGTACAGGAATTGCACAAGACAGGAAACTAACTAATAGTATGGTTGCTATTAGCATTAATGACACCACTTCGATTGCCTCACTGTTCTTTACTGTGCTCAAAAGCTATTAATTTTACCTCATCAAACGTTGCCTCTTTTAATGATGTTATTGAAACTGTTTAATGAGTCACCATTTTTTGAACATTTTCTTCTGAAGAATAATTTCAAGAGATTTTTAATTAATTAATGCAGAAAGATCTGAGTTACTTCAGCTCACTACCACCCAGAATGATCTTACATACTTGATATTTAAAACTGGACATGATAGGTTTATCTGCAAGCCACATCTCTCCTAAACATGTTCAGTGATTTTTTCAAATGTTGACAGTTGGTGTTCTATGATTTATTTAGGAAATGCACCCAAATGACATTCAACGTGGTCAGAACTGTTCTCCAGTGAGCTTCATGTTATATCAAAATGAATATTGGATTAGGCTGTGGTTGAGGTGTATGTTTTTAGACACTTTCCATAAGCTGAGTATAAATTATGGATAGAATAGGAAGTCTTCTTAGGTTTAGTCATTCAGCAGTGGAGGAAAACCAGGTATCCTTGCATAGCAGTTCATCCCAACCTACCATGGATTGAATGACCTCTGGAACTGCCTCTCTCCACTGATTATGAAGGGAGGTTGAGTGAATAATAGAATCATAGAATGGCATGGGTTGGAAGGGACCCCAAGGATCACAGAGCTCCAACCCCCCTGCCACAGGCAGGGCCACCAACCTCCAGGCCTGGAGCTACACAAGGTTGCCCAGGGCCCCAGCCAACCTGGCCTTGAACACCCCCAGGGATGGGGCACCCACCCCCTCTCTGGGCAGCCTGTTCCAGCCCCTCCCCACTCTCTCTGCACAGACCTTCCCCCCAATATCCAATCTAACCCTTCCNAACCTCTCTTCATAGGGGAAGTGCTCCAGACCCCTAATCATCTTCATGGCCTCTTCTGACCCCTCTCCAACAGTCCCACATCTTCCTTGTATTGGGGCCCCAGCTCTGGACACAGGACTCCAGCTGGGGCCTCAGGAGGGCAGAGTATGACTTGCTCTAACTTCACAGATGGCTAAAATGAGGCAAATGTAAATTCCATTTGATGCATTTTGTTTTAATTGAGAACCTTGCAGCCATTCACTCAGGGTCTAGCAAGAGTGCCTCTAGTGTGACTTTGCTTTGGGCACACAGACCTTGATTAATGCCACGTAACCACTAATGCTCATCTGATGTGCCTGAGTGCAGCCAGCCCAGGTTTCCATTGTGGATAGGCCAGTCTTTAAGTGGAATGCATCACTCTCTGGACACACAGAGCCAAGGACAGCTCTGCTGATGCTTTTCAGTCAAGTGCTGCAAGTTAGTTAGGCTGAACTTGAGCTCCATTGAAAAGAAACTCTTCTTAGAAGGTTGTTGGGGTGGTGGTTTTTTTTTTGCTAGTCAACTGAAGTGCAAATGTAACTGCAGAATTGCCTCACTTAAGCACATCAGCCACATAAAAGCTAAATGTGTTAGGGCCTGACATTTGAAAGAACTGGGAAAATGCAGGTGGTTTGAAATTGCTGTCTGTATTATACTGCTTCTCCAGCTAACATCCAAGTTGTCTGCCTTTTGTGACTGGAAGTGCCTCATTGAATGCAGTTAACATGTATACCCATTTTGTGAGTATAATGAATATTTTGCTGTCCAGATTTTAAGAGCAGGGATTAAAATACATTTTTCCCCCCCCATATTTATCATGGATTCTCTTGCTGCTGATTTATGCTTTGTTTCTGTCACTAATTAGATTGCTGAGCTGCGTGAACTTGAATATATTGAAGATCTGCCTCTGCTCAGAGTTTTAAATCTTTTGAAAAATCCTGTACAGGTAAGAAAGAGCTACAGAGGAAGCCAAAAATAAGAACCTAGAACTGCTGTTTTAAACAAGCCAGAATCCCCTTAGCTTCAGTCTCTGTCTCTGTGAGTGGCTAGGTCTTTTCAGGGAATGGGCACAAGAAGTGATGAGTGATGGTTTCCCTGGCATGGTTATCCCCCTTTATCTGGGAACTTTGAACCAAAGCTGCACATGAATCATGATGTTTAATATCCACATATTAGATCCATGAATTTTATTAATTCAATTTGTGAATCCATCTATGCATCTGTACTCATTTTTGTTTGGGAAGAGATTCCCTTTTTGTTTGTTTTGAAGGTCTGTACTCAATTGTTCCTGGAAAAAGCTCAAAGGACTTAATAATACCCTTCTTAAAACCCTTGTCCCTGGAATCTGCATCTTCTTTTCTTCGTTAGGATTTACACAGTTTTCATTTATGGTTCCCATAATATTCCTCAGTTAATGAGCTGAACATCCATTTTATTAACAATGACATTTGCAAAATATCAGAAATTCTGACTTTGACACTGCCTTTGTAAGTTGTCCTGAGCAATCAAAGATGAGCGGGGCTGGTTCAGCCTGGAGAAGAGAAGGCTGTGGGGGGACCTCATTGCAGCCTGCCAGTCCCTGAAGGGAGCAGAGGAACAGGAGGGGAATCAGCTTGTTCAAGGGCAGAGACTGGCAGGACAAGGGGGATGGAGTGAAGCTGGAGGAGGGAAGGGTTAGAGGACAGATTGGGGGGAAGTTCTTTGCAGAGAGAGTGGTGAGGGGCTGGAACAGGCTGCCCAGAGAGGGGGTGGGTGCCCTGTCCCTGGGGGTGTTCAAGGCCAGGTTGGATGGGGTCCTGGGCAACCTTGTGTAGCTCCAGGCCTGGAGGTTGGTGGCCCTGCCTGTGTCAGGGGGGTTGGAACTCTGTGATCCTTGGGGTCCCTTCCAACCCAGACCAGCCTATGATCCTATGGTTCTGTCCTGACGTTTGTGATTTCTAAAATATGTTTGAATTTTACAGTGAATTTTCCTCCCATGTCAGAGAGGAAAAAAATTTAAATTAAGGGTTTAACTTCTCCAAACTGTAATTGCCAGTTTTGTGTCAGCTATCATGAGATTTAAAAGTATGTAAGATGATAAATTTAGACTGCAAATTCTCTTTTAAAGTTCCTACTACTAAGGTTAGAGCTGTAGTTTATTACATAATCCCAGTCTAGATAATGCTTTTGGTTCTCCAACAGCCTTTCTTGGTGTTCTAGTGGGTATGGTGGTGATCTTTAAGTTCCAGCCCCAACCTTTTGAACAATGCATTGCAGGCTTTTGAACACCTATCAGCTTTTGTTGCAGAAGCTACACCTGGGGGGGCAGGGGGATCAGCTTGTACAGTGTATTGACATAGAATCATAGACTGGTCTGGGTTGGAAGGGACCCCAAGGATCATAGAGCTCCAACCCCCCTGCCACAGGCAGGGCCACCAACCTCCAGGCCTGGAGCTACACAAGGTTGCCCAGAACCCCATCCAACCTACCCTTGGACACTCCCAGCCTCCTTTAGCTTTAGTCCATTCCCTCTTGTCCTTCCTTTATCTACCTTTTTAAGAAGTCCTCCAGGGTAAAAGCTTTTTATATCACAGTGTATTAAGACCAGTTTAATTTCCACCAATTTAAATTAAATATTAGATTGACATTAAGTACTTTATGCCAAAGTGTGAACTTTGTCCTTTAGGAGCAAACAGATTATTGGCTCTTGGTGATTTTCACATTGCTCCAACTAAGAGAACTGGATCTCAAGAAGATTTCAGTGGAAGAAAAGGTATGTTAACATCATTATCATTCTAGACTTTTTCTAACTAAAGAATATAAAAACCTGTGCATGCAAGTGCAGCTTTGTCATCATTTGGGTGTGACACCTGCCATGTTTCAGACCCCCAAGATAGGCTACAAATTCAGAGACTTTTGCTTTTAAATCCAGATATATACAGAAGGAATTTCTGGAGCAGTTGTGGTATGTTAAAAATGCAAAGCTTACCTAAAAGCTTTGTTCAGTGAGGAAATTCACTTAGCAGCTGCTGTTATGCAGCCAGTGAATCTAAACAGGCAACTACATTCACTAATACTCTGTAACTGCTTTCAGACATATTGTTGGGGGTTTTTTTGGTGCTGTGTATAGAAAAGTGAACTCTGAAAGTTCTAAGAGTGCTTGTTTTCCTTTCTATGCCATATAGATTTCACTGTAAAATCTCCCAAGAAAAACCCTGCTCAGCCTGCTTATAGTCATTAGCTTTTGTAATAGAAACCTTTCCCTCCAGTGCTGCTTTTACTATAATTTGGTTGCTGTGTGGAGTCTTTGGGCCCCAGCCATGCTAGAACTGTTAGGATTAACAGCTGCCAATTGGGGTTGGATTTCAGGGAATTATCCTTTAAAAATGATCCTTACAGGAAATTCATCACTCCAAACTTTAGCTGCATAAATATTAGTGTTCTAATTTAATGCCAGGCTCTCTCTGTTATGAACACAGAAAAGGGATGAGATCAGAGTGTAAGTTACCTCACCTCCCAAGATGTCAATGTTACTTTTTGGCTTCCATGGCAATCTTGTTTTCCTTCCAATAAAATTTTGAATATATTCAAAAGACATTTTTCTTCCCCTATGGGCTGCAAAAGCAAGCCTGGCTGACTGGCTTAGACTAGCACTTAACTTCTGATGATTAAAGTTATTTCAGAAATTCTTCTCCTCATGTTATTTTAGGACATCTACTCTAGCATCATAAATTCTGTTGTCAGACTATGCAACATTTGAAGTAGACTTCCTTTGGACTAACCTTAACTAGAAGATGTGCACCAGGATGTGCCTAATGTGCTCCTAGCCACTACCTCAGGCCAAAGGACAGAACTAGAGCTAGAGTGAAATCACAGAATCACAGAACATTAGTAGGGGTTGGAAGGGACCTTAAAAGATCATCTAGTCCAACCCCCCTGCCAGAGCAGGATCACCCAGACTAAACCACACAGGAACACATCCAGGCAGGGTTTTAATGTCTCCAGAGAAGGAGACCCTACAACCCCTTTGGGCAGCCTGTAACAGTGCTCGTCACCCTCATAATGAAAAGGTTCCTCCTTATATTGAAATGGAACTTCCTCTGCTCCAGCTTGCACTCACTGCCCCTTGTCCTGTCACTGGCCAACACTGAGCAGAGCCTGGCTCCATCCTCCTGACTCTCACCCTTTATGTATTTATAAACATTAATAAGGTCACCCCTCAGTCTCCTCCAAGCTAAAGAGGCCCAGATCCCTCAGCCTCTCTTCATAAGGAAGGTGTTCCACTCCCTTCCTCATCTTGGTGGCCCTTCAGTCCCCCCAAAATAGTGTGGAACCTTGCCTCCCAAGTACTGGATGTTTTGTTTTAAAGATCCCTCCTACTGCACCGTACCACTTGCTAAGATAGGCATGGCTGCCCATGGCTTAGGGCAGTATTTTGTGGCAGTGTTGGCTAGCTGGTGTTTGGTGGCTTACATGAAGAGACTTGGTGGTTCTTAACAGGTTTCTGAATAGGCAGCATTAATAATACCAAAAACTATCCTGGGCAACCTTGTGTAGCTCCAGGCCTGGAGGTTGGTGGCCCTGCCTGTGGCAGGGGGGGTTGGAGCTCTGTGATCTTTGGGGTCCCTTCCAACCCATGCCATTCTATGATTCTATGATTCTATATCCAACTCATTAGCAGGCAGTACCCTCAATATCACTTTCAGTAGAATGGATGGAGGGAATCCTTGGAGTTTGAGTGGGCTTCCTCCCAGGAAAGACAGGAATGCATTGTCAGGAGAAAATTGCAGTTTGCTTACTTTATTAATGCCCATTCTGTTCCTCTTCTGACAAAGAAGTGAATGGCTTCAGTCCCTAAGGATTTTAGTTTGGCATCTTCCACCAGCACTGAGAGGATGCAAATTAATGGATAATTAAAACCTAAGCAAAATTACTTTGCATCTTTTGTGGCATCCTGTTTTCTTTCCAGTAAAAGGTTGAATATATTAAAAATGGTGAGCTACGCCTGGCTGCCTTCCATCTATCTATCAAACTGTGCTTAAACATCCTGAAAAGATTTATGAAGCAGAGTGCTCCCAGACAAGCCAGATACAAAGACTGACCCTCATAAATATGAAGTCATCATTATTCATAGTGATCTGTGAAGCATATTGCAGCTGGGAACAATTACATCACCACTCTTCTTTCTTTTACCCCTAAACTGTGGAAGCAGGTTGCTGCTGTGAATAAATATGATCCTCCTCCAGAAGTTGTTGCTGCTAAAGATCATATGACTCATGTTATGTGTAGCATGCTGCAACCCCAGAGGATCTTTGACAGGTAAGCTTACCTCAACATTTCACACCAGCTCCTGAGGGTGGCACTCAAGTAAAGCAAGAAGATGTTGTCAGATTTAGAGGGACGTTTTTCTGTCCCTCTCCCACCTTTAAATGAAGAGAAGTTCCATAGTATTCTATTAGCAGTCTGGAAATTAGGCAAAACTTATTTGGTTGAAATTGATTATGAAATGAAGTTAGTCATTCACCTCTAAAGGCAGAGACAGATTGTCCACAGCTCCATTTCTTTTAAACAATCTGTTGAAACAGATGGCCATTTGCACCATAAATGAAAGATGCAAAATTTCTATCAATACCCAAAGGCAATTTTAAAATCTCTAGAGGCAAGGAGAGAGCTGTAAAACATCTCTTCTTCCTATTCTGGCTCACTCCTTCTCTTCACACTATTGGCATCCCATTGTGAGCAAAATGGCTTTATTTTGTGGCTTTGGGGCACGTTTTATATTCATGAGGTGAAATTTTCAAGCCTGTACTTTGGGAAGTCCAGCTATTTGGGAGGAGAGGATGCTGACTGCCACTTCTAGCACAGAAGGGAGAGGCAAATCAATGTTCTTTTTCCACCTTTGCCATTACCATGCCAGGTGACTTCTCTCAGTCTCATTTCTCATTTAGAAAATGGAAATAGCCCTACTTTGCTGCTCTGCAGATGTGTTATGATATTTGCTTGATGAATGCTCAGAAAATGCTTTGACATATTCTGATGGGAGATACTGTGAAATATGCAGGGGTTATTACTGTATTGGCTACAGTGGGCACTGAGGTCAGCTCTTCTGCCCCACACCTTATTGTAGCACCACGTGGGACATCTTAATTCATAACTGAATAACCTGATGTAAGCTACATGGTTTACTAACTCAGACATTTATATTTTTACAATTTATTTGTTGCTAATCTGTTTTCTGGGATTGTTGGTGAAAGACAGGAGCCATGCAAGTTGTGATGATAGCTGTGAGAATTCTTAGCAGCCTATTTAAAACAACCCTGAAGATTTATTTACTGTTTTGAAGGGTTGTAGATTCCTTTTTTTTAAAAAAAAAATAGAAGCACAATAGTTTTACCTAAAGGCATGGATTTCTTCCAATGCAGACACAGGCTCTATTTAAATATTTGTTTATTGCATTATGTATGTGTATCTTCATTGCTGGAAAGAAACAATTCTGTCTTCTGTATTGTATACACAAACATATAAACATGCAGACCAGCATTTATGGTACTGACCAAAATTGTTAATGATGCTCTGAATGTTTGCCCATGCTCAGCTGGAAAGCACACAACACAGTCATTAGTGAAATCTTCTAATGATGATATGTTACAGGCTTCTACATTATAAAATGCTTATTTGAACCAGATTGATAGAGTTTATTTGCATTTATAGATGAGATTATGATTAATTTGGATAGAGTAATATCTCTATTAAAAATAAAACCTGAAAATAAAGGAAAAAGTTACATTGTTGAATACTCTGCCATTAGAAAACATTAGCTTTGTGTTTCTTATGCTGTTCCCTCTCCCTGTGTGCCTTGTGTTTCTATCTTTAATTACATGGAAACACACCACCAAACAATCCTATGTGTATTTTCCCCCTACTATAAATGCATGTGACATTTTAAAAGGTACCTTGATCATAGTTATAACTGCTACAGGGCAAGCAGGAATTTAATAGCAAAGGGCTCTTCAGTCTATTGGGCAAGTACATGATGAGGCTTTGGTATCTGGCTACTGAGGATAAATTCATTCTGAGAAGAAATAGAGCATGATTATTTTTAACAATGAAGGTAATTAACCATTGGAACAATTTACCAAGGGTATCAAGAATTCTCCACAATTGGAATGTGTTTAATTAAAATATGCTCTAACAGAACCTCAGGTATCAGGCTTGAAAAAACTAACTCAGTTGCCTGTGTGATGAGGAAAATCTGAGTAGATGATCACAGTAGTCCCTTCTGGCTTTGAAATCTATTAATCTGTGCTCACCAAAGACAAAGAAAGTTGAAAGATGCATATTAAATGAACCAAGAACAAGATACTGCTTAGAAGTTGTAGGAAAACCCCAACTTTTAACTTCTGAGAACCAGTAAGTGGTGATGCAGTGAAAGATGGTATTGTGGAAATGTTCTTTATGGTCTTCTGATGACAGAATAAATCCATGGAATTTGAGAACCTGAGGAATTGGAGCAATGGAAATTTATTTAAGGGAATTTGAATTCCAAGTATAATCATGTCAAGTAATGATGTATTTTATCATTACTGAATATAACACTTCCTTGTAAAAGAAGGGATTACAGAGGAATTCTGCAGTTTGGAAGCACATAACACGCTCTGTGCATAGAGAAGGAATATATTAAAGCTATGATGGAGATAAGGGTTCTGTCTTCACAGAACTGCCTTGATGTCATTATTCAGGAAGGGCATGGCCTTGAGCAAGAATAAGACCTTTTCTGCTGCATCCTGATAAGTTTTGAATTTCTCATCACTAAGCATGTTTCCTGGAATTCCCATCTTTGAAATGGTTTATTTATCATAATGCACTTAGAGCATCCGCAACTGTCGCTAATACCTCCTGGCATCATGTTGTCTTAAACTGGTTTTTTCTTTACCCCAAATGTCAGAAAAGGGAAAGATAATCTGAACAGCTCCAATAATCAAGAGAGAAAGAAGGTATTCCTTGACTTGAATTATCGGAGTGTCATAAACTTAACAGATTCAGATAAGGAATCACCACCAGCGTGAAGTTTAACCAGGGCAAGTGCTGGATTCTGCCCCTGGGAAGGGGCAGCCTGGGCTGCACATCCAGCCTGGGGGGTGAGAGGCTGGAGGCCAGCTATGCTGAGGTGGATTTGGGGGTCTTGGTGGACAGTGAGGTACCCATGAGCCAGCGGTATGCCCAGGCAGCCAGGAGGGCCAAGCCTACCCTGGGGTGCATCCAGCACGGCACGGCCAGCTGGGCCAGGGAGGGGATTGTCCTGCTCTGCCCTGTGCTGGGGCGGCCTCACATCATCCTGGGGGGAAGGTTTGGGTGTCACAGGACAAGAGGGACAGGAGGCCCTTGGAGAGTATCCAGAGGAGGGCAGCGAGGATGGGGAAGGGTCTGGAGGGGAATCACTGAATCACAGAATCACAGGGGTTGGAAGGGACCTCGAGAGATCATTGGGTCCAACTCCCTCTGCCAAAGCAGGGTCCCTAGCTCATATTGCTCCCTAGCTCATATTCCTCTTCTGAGGAGAGGCTGAAGGCCCTGGGCTTGTCCAGCCTGGAGCAGAGGAGGCTGAGGGGAGACCTCCTGGGGGTCTGTGGCTTCCTGCCCAGGGCAGCGAAGGGGCAGCGCCGATCTCTCTCCTCTCTTTGGGGCCCAGGGCTGGAACCCCAGGGAACGGCGTGAAGCTGCCAGGGGAGGGTCAGGTTGGCTGTTAGGAAGAGGTTCTGTGCTGAGAGGGGGGTCGGGCACTGGNATAGTATTGAAGGATTTTTAAAAGGTATTTTTACTTTCTCCAGTATTTTAATGATATTGTGCTAATAAGTTTATTGTGCTCATGTTATCTAATGTTTTGTACATGTCACCAGTTTGCACAGTAAGTAAAATTTCTCCCAAGGGCTCCGCTACTGTCGTGCTTTAAAATAGTCTCATGGTTGGAACACTGCACCAGGATCTGGGTTCATTTCACAGTTTAGTAGCAGCACATATGTACCTACTCAAGTCAGTCAATTTATTAGGTGTATCTGTTATTTCTTCTGTGAGGATAGTACTCTGTAGGAGACTTAGGAGACTAAATTGCATTATTATCTTAACGCTTCTGAAGCGTCAGGTCCCATTATATACATATAGCCTGGTACATAATAGAGCTGGTTTGCTGAACCTAGAGTAGGAGTAAAGCCATTACTTTTGAAATCTTTTTTCTCTGTACTTGCATTGGATGGTTATCATTACTTCTTACAGAGTTAGTTATTTGCAAGAGATGAGGTAGAAGCAACATATTCTGTTTTCAGGGATTTCTGGTCATCTGATGGAAGTTAAACGTGTGTGAGTAGTTTTCTTCCACTTTAAATTTTAAATAGAGTTAAAACTATTTCTTACTTAAAACTAAGTGGGTTGGATATTATTCCAGCTATTTCTGACATATTATCAAGTGATATAAGCTTAAAATCTAGCTGAGATTAAAAAATGAGAGTCCAAAGTTGCATTCCATTTTTAGCTGTCCAAATTGCTGGATGCTCAGAAGTGCAGAAATGCCTCTCTAGTATTTACAGCTGGAAGTAGAAATCTGAGGATCTAAGCATCTGCTCAGCATGGAGAAAATGGAAGGCTTTGTATTTTTGCAGCACTTTGGGTTCTTTTATTGTAGTGTTATTTGTGTTCAGTGGACTTTGGGGATCTTTGTGGTTTTTCATTGCATTGAATTGGAGAGTTCTTTACAAATTGCCACCTTCATCTACCAAGGTCGTGGAAGTCAGCAAGATTGCATGCAGAAGTGCATAAAGGTTTGTAGGACTGAAACCAGGTTCATGCTAGGCTTATTATCCTGATCATTAAAATATTACCATCTCTTCAATAGACCTGGAAAACTCTTAAACAAACCCCCAGCAACACCGTAACTGCAGAGGGAGCTTTAGAAAAGACTCTAAATTGGAAACGATTATAGTAGACATAACATTATTCCTTTTGCAGAGGAGACCCAGGGGTCTTTAATGCAGTATTTTGTGATATTTTTATGTTTAGAGCATATCAAACTGAGCACACGCTTCTCCTGATTCTGTCTAAACTGTGAACAATGTGAATAGTGTGAGAGATGGATGAGATTAGTGGAAGTGATGATAAAGTCTCTGCAGAAGCTTTATACAAAGTCGCTGAAGACTTCATTTGTAGGCAATGTAATAGCTTCTTGTTTTCCTTTCTTGTAGCACTTTACCTAGTCTTGATGCTCCCTACCCCATGCTGGTGTTAGTTGGCCCTCTGGCCTGTGGTAAGAGAGAGCTTACTCATAGGATCTGCAGACAGTTCAACAATTTCTTCAGATATGGGTAAGTTTGCTCTGGAAGTTTGAGAGAACACAAAGTTATTGAGACTAGAATTGCTGCTGGTTTGTTTGGTGGGTTGTTTTTTTTTTTTCTTGTAGGTTTTTTTTTAAAGAAGTTAAAAGTTAAAGAGAACCAATAAATGTTCATTGCTTGAATAAATGTTCAGGCTTGATTGCCTGAAGTCATCAACTACTTCCTTAAAAGAAAAGCTATTTAAATGATCGTATTCTTTTCATAGGTGAACAGCAAACAAACAAACAAACCCATGTCATTTAGTGCTCCTTTTATCAATCTGTTCTGTCTGTGCTCACTAATACTCCTCAACCTAAGCATCTGTTTAGATATGTATGCATTTCTCTTAATTTTTTGTGATGAACTTGTATATAAACACATTAGGATGCCTGTGCAGACTGCATCCAGAAGCTAGAAAGGGAAGCAAGTGCAATTGCTGGACCAGTTTATTATCCTGTGAGTGGTGTTATCAAAGCAAATGGCACCTTTCAGACTTCACCACCTGCTGGGACGACTAATTCTCCCTATCTGAATGGCCTGAATTATGATCCTTACTGCCCTGGGCTCCCTGTGTATTTACTGGAGAGAAACTCTCTCATTCCAAGGGAGATTCACCTTTTGTGAAGTACCAACCTATATTCAGTGAGCAGTAGATCAAAAGTCTGGCTGAGTTACATCACCACTGTGTCCACCCATCCCCTTCTTCACAACACCTAACTCCCAGAGGTCCTATACCACACACTATCCAGCACTGGTCTGTATTGCTGTTACATTGTCCATCCTCTATTATCTCAGATTTTTTAATACACAAATTTATTCATTCACTTTGAACCAGCCTTTGGCTGCAGCTTCATGTATATAGTGTTTGCCACTATAGGACCTGGGTCTATATTTGTGCACTTGTAAGAAGAGGTGAGTAGTAAGAGACCATGGGTGCATAGATACGTTGTAGTTGTGAGAAGCTGCCCCCATCTGTGGAAGTGTTCAGGGCCAGGTTGGATGGGGCTTTGAGCAACCTGATCTGCTACAGGGTGTCCCTGCCCATGGCAGTGGGGTGGGAATGGGTGGGCTTTGAGATGCCTTCCAACCCAGACCACTCTGGGATTCTATGATTGATTCTGCAGAGTTCTTAACATCACAGGACCATGATCTGTGTGTTGATGTGTCTAGTAGTAGTCGTCTTCTCTAACATAATACACAATGGTGAAGAGCCCTGGGACAGGCTGCCCAGGGGGGTGTGGAGTCTCCTTCTCTGGAGAGATTCCAGCCCCATCTAGATACCTCCCTGTGCGACCTGTCCTAGGGACCCTGCTTTGGCAGGGGGGTTGGACCTGATGATCTTTGGAGGTCCCTTCCAACTAATCTTCCTTTGTACTCAGATTATAGCCCCTTGCTGGATTAGATCATTCAACTGGCAAGTTGAAAGGACATTTTAAGAAAAAATCTATGAAGTTTATGTGACTGGAAAACTGACTTTTTGACTTTTTTTAAAGCAACTACCATGTTTTGAGAGACTAGATTGGAAATTACAAACTAATTGAACACCAATTGAAGTTTTCCAAGCACTATTATGTTTTTTTAAGAGCATTGGTTTTTATACCATGTATTTTATTTCCTAAAACTTATATGCATGAGGGGGAAAAAAAACCCAAACAAACAGAGAGACAGAATCTTAAAGCAGAAAATTGCAACCATAAAGCAAAGTTGTATTTTAATTATTCAGTGAAGATTTAAGCAATTTTATGGCTTACACTTTTAAATTTCAAACATTCCCCTCATTAAAAATGTATTTCATGCAAGATATCCTGGCAGTTTGAATGTAAACATGGCCCTGCAATTAAAAAGGGTTGTAATGTTTAAAAGTGTTTCAAAAAATAAAGTGAAATTGAACCCTCATACCATCTGGCTAGTGCTCAGGAATGACCTTTAAAGCTGGATGGGTTCATAATATCTTGAAGAAAATCAGGCCTTTGAAGCGAAATTTTAGAGTCCATGTGTAGCACCAATGCTGTGGTAGTTAAGATCTGTCAGACTCTGCCTTATAGACTAAACTTAATGGTTCATAACTCAGGTACCTGGAATAAGTGAGCAGGATGTAGCTCCAGGCCTGGAGGTTGGTGGCCCTGCCTGTGGCAGGGGGGTTGGAGCTCTATGATCCTTGGGGTCCCTTCCAACCCAGACCATTCTATGATTCTATGATTCTATGATGGCTGGGTTGGTGGGGGACTAGTAGGTGGTATATTTTTAACTGTATTTTCTAAGATGATGCAGCAGAAGGCAGAGGTAAAATGTTGTTGGTGTGAACCAATGCCAAAGCTCCACATCACACTTTTCATAGAATCATAGAATTATAGACTGGTCTGGGTTGGAAGGGACCCCAAGGATCACAGAGTTCCAATCCCCCTGCTACAGGCAGGGCCACCAACCTCCTGGCCTGGATCTACACAAGGTTACCCAGGGCCACATCCAAGAGCTTTTGCTCTTGTTATCCTACAATGTGAAAATTAAAACTAAAACCAAAGTAGAAACAAATAGTAAAATATAATTTCTTAAGATAGAACACGACCCACTGCATCCTTTAGTCTGAAATTGCTACATGCATTGACTTAGCTGACAGTTTTTAGTGCTATTTGGGACTTCTTTTCAGTGTTTCCTCCTGGTAGTAAGCTCACACATCTGAGGTTTATCCTGTTGTCCTTATGTGGTGGCAGGCAATTACTTTTCCTGCCTTGTATCCCACTTATCTCCCTAGTTTCAGGATGGTTTCTCCCCTTACTATTTGGGGTCTATTTAAAGACTGGTCTTTATATCTCTTTCTTAACCTCATAGTTCAACCTAAACTCCCAGTCTCCTTTTCCATATTTAGGATTCTACTTTATATCATCCTCAAGCTGACATAACTGGGAGAAAAATGGTTTCATCATTTCTATATTACGGGGTGCTGTGACAGCTTCAGCTCAGGCTATCCTGGGTTGAGGGGGGATTTATAGTCAAGATGTAATGTTACATTTAAACTTTTTGTTGTATTTATGGGTTAATCTTTCAAATATGCAGCATTAGTGGTATGATTTGCACCTCTTTATATTTCTCATATTTCTTCTCTTCTTAAAAATAAAATGATTTGTAGTATTCTCCCTCCCCAAGCCCCTCACCCCCTATTCCATAGCTGCTCCTGTGATTGAAACCAGGTTATTTCTTATTACACCATGTATCTTCCAGTCCCTGTCACACTACCAGGGCAGCTTATTTTGGTGAAGAAAACAGACTTGATTACTATTTCGTTTCTCAAGAAGCATTTGATGAACTGGTGAACACAGTAAGTACCTGACTATTTCCTACACCCAGAGTGAACTCAACTCTTCTGTCCAAGTCTGATTTTTATTTTTGGGGTGGTTTCTTTTAATATTAAGTTTTTATCTGTATGTGCATGCTTATTCACTCACAGTTACATGGCTTAAGTTTATAGACAGAAGCAACAAATTTGTGGTGTATTTTTAGGCTGTCATTTCTTCTGTATAAACATACAGAAACCCTTAAATGGGCATAATGGTCAGTAGGAGTCTCTAAACAGTAGTATAACATAGAAAGAAACTTATTTCCACATGCAAATATCTAGTGTGTGAGTGTGTGCAGGGAAGAACACCTCTTAAAATAGCTGCCATCTTCTTTTTTATCTTTTCCCTTTTATTTGAAATCTTCCAGAAACCCTGCAGGGAATGCAGTCTTTTAAAGTTTAGCAAATTCACCCTAAAGGCATCATGTTTCTCTCTGAAGGCAGTGTGCCTCCAGCTACTGTTTCTGATGCCTTTTGCTGCCTCCAATAAAACTTTGGCTTGAAAAGCCACAACAGAGCTCATTATTTGTACATACACAAACAGGGGAGCCAACACAGTTTTAAGCAACTGATCTGGTCCTTAATGCTAATTCTCAGTAATCAAGTAGTTTTAATTTTAAAAGCATATAGTCTGCTTCCATCTCTCTAGACACTCTGCTGGGAACCAAAGTTTCAGTTGTCAGGTTTTAACTTTGAAATGTCTTGGCCAATTATACATTCTCCTTGCAGATTTGTTTCTGTCCTCTCTTTTCTTTGGCATCTTCTGTTTTATATGGCATGGCCATATGGTTTGATATAATGTCAAAAGAAGGATGGCCCTTGCTTTAGCTCTTGCTTTCTTTACAGGGTGAATGAATAACCGATGAAAGCTGTAACCTGTCAGCAGCTTGTTTTCCAGACACTGGTGTTTTATTATCCATGAACAATGCACAAGCCTGTATCCTGCAGGACTAACTGTGTGCTCTTCTCTGCAAATTTTGTGCTCCCGTTGGCCTCATTATCATTGATGATTTTGGCAGGGAGAAACTCTGTGGGGAGAGAAAGCAAGGAAGTCTGGAGTGATTATCCTACTTTAAGGAAGTTGTTTCCCTTAAAGTATTACCTTTTTCATTATACTTGCTGGTTTGAATTTCAGGGGAAGTTTATAGCAACCTATAAATACAGTGGCTATTATTATGGACTTGGAAGAGATGCTGTGGAATCAGTTGCCAGAGAAGGTCTTGCGACCTGTGTTCACTTAGAAATAGAGGTAAGGGTTACTTATCACCTAACTGGTTTTGAATGAGTCATTCTGCAAGAACTGTCCTGGGGAGGAATTCTTGCAGTCTTCTTCACCACCTACAACTACCTGAAGGGAAGTTGTAGAGAGGTGGGACATGGTCTCTTCAGCCAGGGGACAGGAGATGGCACAAGGGGAAATGGCCTCAAGCTGCCCCAGGGCAGGGGCAGCTCAGATGTGAGGGAAAAGTTCTTCCCTGAAAGAGTTGTGGGGCTGTGCACAGGCTGCCCAGGGAGGGGGCTGAGTCACCATCCCTGGATGTGTTTAAAAAAAGGATAGGTGAGGTGCTCAGGGATCTGGTTTAGCTTAGGACAGGAACGGTTGGACCTGATGATCTTAAAGGTCTTTTCCAACGTTGTGATTCTAAGGTTTGTTTCAGCTGCCTAGACATAGCCACTTTGTGATACCAGAGACACCCTATGGCCTTCTGCCCAGCCTACAGCTGCTGCTGATAAATTTGGACTAGTTGTGGAGGCTGCTCAACCATCACTGGAGACAGAATTGTTTGGTCAGATGAACTGAAATTTTAACTCCCCTGCCTGTATCAAGTAGCTCTCCATTGTGTAGAACAACACCACTCTCTTTATAGACACCCACATTTAGTCAGATGGATACTTCTGCTGGCTTCCTAAAATTCCCTTGCCTATTTTTTCCATCTTCAGTAGCCTCGTGTCCCCACCACATCACCAATAATTCCCATTACAGTGTCCTCAGCTTTTCAACCATGTGCTTTCCATCCATCTGCAGTTTACAGCACAACTACTCTACAGCTGCACACCTACTGATCACCCCTAAAAGAATGCCATGGTTCTTTGCTGATGAAGCACAGGAGGATGCATGCAGGCCCGAGGCAATATTTTCAGCAGAACTATTAAAAGATGCAATCTCTTTGAGGGATTACTTTACCCTCTGTGAGGCTTGTCAGGTGCACATGCACAGATGGCACAATCTCAGAAGTCTTGCTGTGTTTGGAAACTAGGTCACAAAGTGTCAAAACCTATCTATTGGAATCCCAAAAGAATAACTTTTTAGCTAATTTTCTAATTATGTACTTCTCATTATCAAGATTTACTAGCTAGGGGTTGAGGTGACAAAAAGGAAAGGCATGCTACATTTCCTCCCAAATTCATTCTACAACATAAGTGCCATCATAGAATCCCAGACTGGTCTGGGTTGGAAGAGACCCCAAGGATCACAGAGCTCCAACCCCCCTGACACAGGCAGGGACACCAACCTCCAGGCCTGGAGCTACACAAGGTTGCCCAGGGCCCCAGCCAACCTGGCCTTGAACACCCCCAGGGACGGGGCACCCACCACCTCTCTGGGCAGCCTGTTCCAGCCCCTCACCACTCTCTCTGGAAAAAAAACTTCCCCCTAATATCTAATCTAAACCTTCCCTCCTTTAGCTTTAATCCATCCCCCTTGTCCTGCCATTATCTACCCTTTTAAAAAGTTGATTCCCCTCCTGTTTCTCTGCTCCCTTCAGGGACTGGCAGGCTGCAGTGAGGTCCCCCCACAGCCTTCTCTTCTCCAGGTTGAACCAGCCCAGCTCCCTCAGCCTCTCTTCGTAGGGGAGCTGCTCCAGCCTCCTGATTATCTTCATGACCTCTTCTGAACCCTCTCCAACAGTCCCACATCTTTCTTGTATTGGGGGTCCTGGCTCTGGACACAGGACTCCAGCTGGGGCTTCACAAGGGCAGAGTAGCTTCCAAAATGAGAGACCAGGATGTGATACTGAATGTTACTGGGTTTCACTGTGTTTATAAGGCTCAGGTCCACCTCTGGGGCATTAATACAAGTTAGTAGATGCTACTACACTCTGTGATAAATGGGGGGAAAATTAATAGATATAAAAAAGAAATGGAGGAGACTGCAGTGCTACATAGGATTCTAAGTTGTGTACCACAGAATTAGGGGGAATCACTATGGACACTTGAGCACAAATTGATACCCCATTTTATTAACTTTAGGATGACTAATTTTTTTGTGAAATTGATGATTGAAAAACTAGATTTGATTAAGAAACTTTGTTGTTCATAAGGACTTTTAGTCCCCTTTGGCCCAAACATGCCTGTGCACATTATTGCCTTGCATATAAATGTACAGATAACAGAATTAGCAGCATGGCAAGGCTAAACAACAAGTAGCTCCTTGCTCAAATGGTCCACAATTTAATGCTGCAATCCTGCTTTTAAGTGTTTGTTACTTGGCTGATATTAACCAGAGAATTAATAACTTAATCTCCATGCAGATCCATTTCTTCTTTTTCCTAGGTCTTGTCAGAACTGTGAATGACTCTCAGTCTCCACTGGTTGCAATAGACATTGAGTATGTTTGTTGTCTTGCCAGACAGACCCTAAATTTATGAGGCAACAAAAAATTGGAGAAGATGAAATATGATGGAATGGGGTGCCTTTTAAAGCTGCCAATTCTTCACAAAGTAGATGTGTTATCAAATAATTTAGGAAAAAGAACTTAATGGAATGTCATGTTTATTCATAAGGAGTTTAACCCAGCAACACAGGCAGTGACCATAACTTTTACTGGGTATTAACTAAGTATTAGTTTACTGGTATTACTAAGAAGCTCCTTTGTCACTGATGTTTCAAGATCACATAGTAATTATGCAGAGTCTTGCACCACTGTGGACTCTGCTAGCAGATGAGAAACAATAATAGTGAGTTATGTATCTGAATGGAAGTTATCGAAGCCCATTATCTTCTGTGAGGCTCATAACAAAAGTGATTTAGCACTATTAAAAGGAATTTTAATTATGGTCTGTGGGCCAAGACTAAAAATGTAGAGCTGTTCATTCCCTTTTTAATCTAGAGTGCATCTTTCACAGATAAAGTAGACTGACACCCATTTGAAAAGTTACATCTTGCTGAGTCGACACTTCCAGTTAGAGAAGCAGCTGCAGTTCTGACACACAGTTATGTGTTGGAGGAAGCATGTTTGTGGTGCTTTTCCTTTGCTTGTGCAGCCACTGATACCTGCAGAGCGTGTTTCAACCAAAGGTGTAGTGGCAGAGTGCCTAATGTGGCTCATTATGCTTCCAGAAATACAAGCACACCTTGTCTCCTGCCAAAGACCACTCTCTGTTGCATGTGTTACTGGTTTTCCCCTCAGTCAGGCTGGGGAGTCAGAGGAAGTAGGATCAGGGCTCCCCTCAGCCTCCTTTTCTCCAGGCTAAAAACCTGTTCCCTCAGCCACAAATCGTAAGACTTGTGCTCTAGACCCTCCAGCAGCTTCTTTGGACATGCTCCAGCACCTTACTGTCTTCCATGCAGAGAGGGGCCCAAACCTGAACTCAAGCAGCAGAGAGGGGCCCAAACAGCACTCAAGGTGCAGCCTCACCAGTGCCCAGTACAGGGGATGATCACTGCCATGGTCCTGCTGCCCACACCATTGCTGATACAAGAATTAATTATATGTGATGTCCTTTATGTATGTTAGGTATTATTTCTTCTTGTTGCCCCTGAAAAACATCTTTATCCACCTCCAGGCCTCTGATGATCTTCATGGCCTCCTCTGGCCTCACTCCAACAGGTCCATGTCTTCTCTTGTACTGGGAATGCCCAGAGCTGGATGCAGTACTGCAAGGGGTCTCACCAGAGCAGGGTAGAGGGGCAACAGCTTTTTAACTGATGGTTATTGACATGTTTATAGTTTTGTGGTGTCTCATGTCACAGAAATCACAGAATCACAGAATTGTTGGGCTTGGAAGGGACCTCCAGAGATCATCGAGTCCAACCCCCTGCCAAAGCAGGGTCCCTAGGACAGGGCACACAGGTCGGGGTCCAGATGGGGCTGGAATATCTCCAGAGAAGGAGACTCCACACCCCCATGTGCAGCCTGTCCCAGGGTTCCCTCACCCTCACTGGGAAAAAGTTCTTCCCCAGACTGGGGGGAAACTCCCTGTGCTCCAACTTGAGGCCATCGCCCCTTGTCCTGTCCCCACAGACACTGAGAAGAGGCTGCCCATGTCCCCCTTTGTCCCACCCTTCAGATATTGATAACCATTGATCAGATCCCCTCTCAGTCTCTTCTCTCCAGGCTGAACAGCCCCAGCTCACTCAGCCTTTCCTCCCAGGGGAGATGCTCCAGGCCTTTCATCATCTCCACAGCCTCCTCTGGACTCTCTCATGTCAAGACTGTGCCCCATCTCTTACCACCCCATCCCTGTAATCCTCTACATTGTGTCCTGCATTCCTACTTCTCAAGGTCTTTGCTGTGATGCCAGACATGTATTTATCTACAGTATGTTATTATGTTGAGTCATAAACATCTCATTCTACCTGGAACAACTACTTGTTGCTGCCATCTACAGAAACCTATGGTTGTACCTCACAAAGACAAACAAAAGTAAAATAATTACATATAGATACTTGGTCAACAAAAGAAATTGCTGTCACAGCTAAACCAAGTAACAGAAAGTTTTTCTATGATTCTATGATTTGTACTAAGTTTTCAAGGACTGAGGCTTATCCTGCTTGATCTGAATTTTTTTGGACTTGGCTGTAACTTTCATAGAATCACAGAA
>VZTU01009841.1:0-23345 GCA_013400835.1 Zapornia atra
TATGGCAAATAGGATACAGCAAAAAGCATGCTTGATTTGTGATGCTGATAAAATTGATGTAGAAAGCCTGCTGTGATCCCTACCAGCCTGTGAGATGTCTCTGACATCATGCTGTGGGTTTTATACTTCATTTACTGCAGTAAGTCTAGTTTTCAAAGGACACTAAGAAGAAAGTGAGTGAGGGAGTACACAAAAGAGTAAAATTTAAAGGCAAATTCAGTGCATCTAGTGCATTTCCAGCCAAGAACAATACTCGCTCTAAGAAGTGCTTATTAAGTAGAATTTACCTTCCTGGACTTTCTAGATTGTTTGAGGATTATTCACAGTATTCTGCCAAGACATATTTGACAAGTCATGTTTGGAGAACAGGATACACCTAATGTTGTACAAGCATTAGAAGTGCGAAGAAACACTATTTCACAGAAAGTGCTGTTTATTGGATTCTTCCCTTGGACATACAGTTTATCAGTATACATATCAAAATAAGGCATGATCTTAACTGATATTTTTGACATGATCACAATTCTCTGAGTCAATGTGTTATTGGATTGCTTCCATAGAAACATTTATAAACATTGTGTATTCCTGAAAAATAAATAAGAAAATTAATAAATCATTTTTACTTATTTACTTTCCCAAAATGTCACCAATATAGAAATCTACTGCACCCTAAAAAAATAGCCTTCAATAAATGTTTTACAGTTGATTCAATGATCAGATCTACAGCTATATAACAGAAAGATGTACAGCTGTATTATAGGAAAAAAAATGGTTTTCTCACAGAATAAAGAGGAATAAGTAATAGTTGTAGATAGAAGTTCTGAAGACATTAGGTTTTTATACTTAAACAGTTGATCTCTGTATTTCCACTGACTGTATTTAGAGCTTTTATACCTAGCTGATAAGACTACGCTTGTATTTGCTTTTCAGAATTTAGTGTGTACAGCCTAAAATTGATCACTTCTTGAACCTTTATTGAGTTGCCGGGAGACATCTGATATACCATCAGTTATCCAAGACATTAAAACAAATGGCTGTCAGATATGATGTGGCCAGGGGGAGACCCACACCATTCTGCAGCAGCAGCTAGAGGCCAGGTGATCCTATAAAGCATCTCAAATGTTTTTAAATACCTAAGTTTAATCAGCAGTGAATCAAGTCTGCAATGAATTTACTTGTGAATGACAGAACAGTGGGAGACTGACAGATATAATTTATAAGGGCTCTATTCTAAGCATACAGATTATTAAAGACTACTTACATAGAACTTTTCAGTCTCATTATTTACAGACAGCTTAGGTAAACAGGAGCTTCCTTTTTCCTTGTTTTTTTCATTAAAACATATTCTCTCTGACTTCACTATGTTTTTAATGCTTTTGCAGTACTGACCTTAAAGAATCTATCATTCGTATCTCTGAATTATATTCTCAGTAGAAGAAAGAAGGAATACTGATGAACTTGTACACCTAAGTTTGTTCTAATCATGAAGATTAGATGTATATTTTAAGCAGAGCAATGTTCTCCCCAGCTACTCTTCTGTATTACAATAAATGCAATGGCTTTGTAAGTGGCAGAGCTACGCAGTTGTATGGTCATAGCTGCAGTAATGATCTTTCCACACAGGATTTCGGGGTCCCAGGGCCCACCACCATTGTTAAAAATAGATGCCATGTAGGCATTAAAAATCTTTGCTTTGACTGCATCCCTATTTGTGATGTGACCCACTTGATCAAGTAACAGACCAATGTTATCTCTGACTCTCTATTTGCTGTTAACATATTTTTAAAAGCCCTTTTTCTTGTCCTTCATAGCACTGGCCAGTTTCAACTCTATTTGAGCTTTGGAGCATGCATTTTCTCCTTACAATGGTAAACAGAATCTCTGTAGCTTTCTCATGTCACCCATCCTTGCCTTCAATGTCCATACGTTCTTTTCCACTTAAACTCTAGAATAAGATCCCGGCTCACCCAAGCCTTCTTTCACACTGACTTGACTTGCAACACTTTGTAATTGTCTGCTTCTGCACTTTTCAGAGACAGCTCTCAAAAAATGACAAGGATTCCTGGGCCCAAATATATCCAAAAGCAGATTCCCAGGGAACCTTGCTAACTTGCTCCTTCAGAAACCTGAAGTCTGCCTTCCCTTATTGAGGGTGAAAGTTTTGCTGGCAGTAGTGATCCAAAACTCAACTACTTTGTGGTCACTGTGACCAAGACAGCCACTAATCACCACTTGACCTACAAATCCCTCCCCGTTACCAAACAGGAAATCTAGCAGGGTTCCTTAGTACATGCACCAAGAAGTTATCTTCAATTTGCTTCAGGAATTTTCTTGATCTGGTTGTGAAGAGAAAAAAAAGAGTAAGCCAGAAATTGGTATCGTGTGAGATGTATGAGATAAGGACAATTATATTTTCTTTGTAGCTTAGACCTTTTCTATTTGGTCCAATTTAATTTTAATCCTCACATGATACAAAAAAAAAGCAAAACTAACAATCATAATGGCAGTTGCCTTAACATTATTAACACATAATTATTGATGACTATAAAGATAAGCACTTTTTGTTTATTTGAGTTCAACAGGGTTTTATCAGCTGTTGTCCAGGCACCTCATCCCCAAACCTATTTTCCTTAATAAGATTAACAGCTTTCCATTAATTATTTGAGAAACTGCATCACACTTGGTGTACTACATTCTATGATTTTGATAATTCAGTACTGGAAAGATACAACATAATTAATAGGACTTCAGGGGAAAAAGCAAAAGGCGAGGCAAGAGACATAAAAAGAGGCACAGCAAGAGACAAAGCAAGAGAAAGATGAGGTGAAGCAAGGTAGAGCAAGAAAATCTTCAGCTTGAAATAACTGCTAATAGTGTGAAAATGAAAAACCACATGTCACAGTATATACATATTTATATATATAGACACACATATAAAATGAAAACGCCATAACTCAATAAAATAAACCTGAATCTGTATAATCTTCCTCTCATTAATTTTGGAATGAGACATGCTTTTACACTCCTTCTTCTGACCATTGCATAACATTAGGAATTAATGATGTTTTATCTAGGAAAATAATGTATGTAATTTTTTTTTTTATTTCTATTTTATATTTTTTCATATTATTAATTTTCTAAAAGTTTCTTCTTTTTCAATGTTTCTAACCAATACATTATCAGCATTACAACTTATGAATCGAAAATTTTAAATAACAGCTTTTTTTTTTCTTTTTTTTGTCATGTTTAGGCATTAATTTAAAATGTTCCTAATGAGGTCAATAAAAAATAGTCTCCAGGCACTTAAAGCTGGCACTTTCTGGACTCTCACTCATAATTGCCAGGTAATTTACATTTGACCTGCACCTCCAAGTCAGAATGTTAATGCATTTTGCAAGGTGAATTCAAATCTGTCCTTAATTAGGGTGAAAAATAGGAAGATTTATATTTTATCTGCAATATAACCTCAGCATTTCTGAATAAGGGAATTAATGTGCAGGATCATAAAATATGCTTTGGTAAGCACTTTGTCCATTATAGAATAATAATGAATTAGTATTCGAAAATATTATGTTGCATCATCAACTATTATTTTTTTATTATTTTGGAAAGGAAGAGACATACATAACTATAAATCTGCACACGCATATGCTTACACATTACCGAGATGCCAGGAGCACAATGAATATGGACAGGAATGCTGTTGTCCCAGAATGGTAATTTATAAATTGCACACTTAAAGCTCATCCCTCTTTCACGTACTTCTAGAAATCCCAGTACCTGGATGAACTACAGAAAGTACTAATGGCTGTTTGCCCAAAGACCTGAAGAGACTGAATTTCTGTTTTCACACCTACACAGATTGATTTATTTACTTTGAAGTATTTAACTATGTATTCATTGCATTGCTTCTAGGCATGTTTACAGAAAGATTAAGGGTATAAATTATCATAATAAATCAACCTCCTACAACAGATTTGTCTACAATTTGTCTACAAATTTGTATCCTGGGTAATCCAGTTCTTTGAGCTGTTACCCTCTGTTTAGCCTTTCTCTCAAGGTCTTTCCTCCAGTGAATATCACGTCCCTAAAGGATTTACGAACATCTAAGTCTCCACTTAACTAGATATTTCTTTCACTCTGCACTCTGACCCAACGCAGAACTGAGTTGGTGATCTTCCCTTTACTGTAAGGGATTTACCTTGTTATTATTCTCATAACAATTAATACAGACTATGGTAAGAGATAATTTTAACAGAGATAAATTATTTCTGTTATTTCTGGGAAAATACTCTCCCCCTGAAATTTGCTCTAAAATGGATTTATATATTTATAAATGAATATTGGGGGTTTTTTATGGTTTAAAGAACTCATTGTACTAACAAAATCTTTGAGGAATATTCAGCTTCTGAAAATATAAAAAAATCTTATTACATCTGTATTTTGTTAAATACCTTTTCATAAAACACTGGCATTTCATACACATTAGGTATCTGTGATAACTAATTCTCAGAGATATTTTTGTTTTCAGTTTCACATAATTTTGAATACCTGGAAAAAAGGGGAATAATTTCTCGGACAATATTTTGTCTTTTTTTCTAAACTGCTATATAAATTAAAGCACAAAATCCAGGTTCTCCTGATGCTGTCTAGTTTGATATGGTAAGAGTTTGTGCAGAAATTATCCCTGTTTAAACAGTATGTGGGATTTGTCCATTAACAGTCTTAAAAATTAACTTCCATATTCTGAAGTGGAAAGGACAGTAGAATTGGACAAGGTGCCAAAAATCTCAAATAAGGGATAAATGACTGGCTTCCTTGCTTTGAGCACTTTCAGGCTGTCCTGATTTCAGCTGATAATTATAGAGAAAATTTTCTTTCTAGTAGCCAGTAGAGTGATGTGGTTTGGATTAAGTATGAGAATGATGATGATAACACACTGATGTTTTCAACTGTTTCTAGGCAGCGGTAGTGCCTACACTAAGCCAAGGACTTTCCAGCCTCTCATGCCCTGCCAGGTGTACAAGGAGATGGGAGAGCACAGCTAGGACAACTGATCCAGACTGGCCAAAAAGGTACTTCCTACCATACTGCATCATGTGTTGTTGTGTGGCTTTGCTGCTCAAAGAATTACCTCACAAGGCAAAATATGATTTTTATTTTTATTTTATTTGTTTTGTTAATAGTTTGAGCCAGAAATAGTAAATCAAATTATTATGGTAACAAAAGCAGTGACAACACTGAAAGGAACTAATAATTTTTCTATCTGTTCATCAGGATATGAATACAAGTAAGATCATCATCGTACATGGATATTTTTCAGTATTCTTTAGTAATGTAAATAAATGTGCTAGTGTGCATAATCCACTGATCTTCAAAACTAAACTAAACTGGCTTAATAGGCGAACAGCAGATTTCCATGGAAATTTACTGTAGAAAAATGTATGGCATCTGTAAGAACAAACTAAATATCTGGGAACTGATCCTAACTTTCTCCCTGGTACTGTATGAAATATTAAAGTTTGAACTCCTACTTTGTTGACTCCTTTTGTGGCTCTCTGATGTTGGGAAATCTTAGGTGTGGTAAAGGAGTTGTTGCGTGTATGATAGTCTGGAAAGTAAAGTTGGCTCCAAAGCATTGCACTTCTGCTATTCTCAGCTAGTGAACTTAGAAATGACTGCTGGAACTTTGACAACAGCACTGTACAGAAATACTGTGCAAAGAATTTAAAAGATACATTGTTTTCTTGACCCACATAGTATTTCACTGAACAGAAACTGGGCAGAAAAGATAATTTCAGTGTGTTTTGTTTTTTTTTTACTTTGGATCTTGGAGTTCATATACTGATACACAGCTATGAAAAACCTTCTCTGGATTTGAATTTCAGTATGCTAATATGCAATGCTCCTACAGCGTTTTCTCAAAATCTGCATTATAGTAACTACTCTGATTGGCATTATTAATTCTATCATTTATCACCACAGAGAGGATAAGTATTTCATCTGGAAGAGATTGAAATTAATTTCTTTATCCCTACCATCCCTTCAAGAAATTGAGGAAAGTCTTCCATGCCAGAAGGCTGCAGGCTTGCTTTTTGCATCAAGTCTCAGTGGTATTTGGCTGCATATCTGTGGGTTTGTTGGATTTGAAGGGAGCTAAAGGAACTTAAAGACCCAGTATCTAGTACAGGTTAAAACAAATGCCCTTCAAATGCTGAAAAACTGTCACAGCCATACTGTCCCCGTTCAACTGAGGTTTACTTAATGCAAAAAATAGAAATGTCTATTTCAGCTAGGTAGCTGTGGTGGTTTGGCCCTGTCTGGAGGCCAGATGCCCATCAAAGTCGCCCTATCACTCCCCTTTTCAGCCGGACAGGGGAGAAAATACAGAGACGCTTAGGAGTTGAGATAAGGACAGGGAGAGATCATTCCACAATTTGTGTCACAGGCAAAACAGACTCAGCACAGAAGAAAAGAAAGAAAACTCTCTAATTTATTACACTGCACTGCACACACAGTGACACCAGAGTCAGGTAATGAGAAATGCAGCCAGGTCTTAAAATATGTTCCCTCCACCCCTCCCTTCTTACCAAGCTTAACTCTATTCATGATTTTACTCCCTTCTTTCCCTCCCATCATGGCACGGGGAGGGGTAGGGAATGGGGGAATGGGGGTTTTGGTCAGTTCCTCACAAGCTATTTTCCTTCTCCAGATCTTAAAACACCTTCACTTTCCCCCCGCCCTCCCTTCAGTCATCATTTCGCTCCCTTCTTTCTCCCCCATCGCAGTACAGGGAGGGGGCAGGGAATGGGGGAATGGNCTTGCTGCACTGTGGGGTCCCACCCATGGGAGGCAGTCCTCCATGAATGTCTCCATTAGTCCTTTCTGTCGGGGCGAAATCTACTCATCAATTGCCTCAATGAAGCTCGCTTCCATGGGGTGCTGACTTTCAGGCCCAGGCCTCTCCAGCCTTGTCCCTCTCAGAGTCACAAGTCCCCCAGCAAACCTGCTGCGGCATGGGTCGGTCTCTCTACAGGCTATAGATGGGATCTCTGCTCCTCGTCACTATCCATGCTGCAGGGGAATCTCTCTCTCTGGCACTTGGAGCACCTCATTCTTCCCCCTCCTTCTTCACTGACCTTGGTGCCTGCACAGTTTCTTACACCTCCTCACTCCTTTCTCTGTGGGCAAAAAGCGGCTGCTCGTGGCTTTTTTTTTTCTCCTAAATGTGATTCCTAGAGGCGCTGTGACCATCACTGATGGGCTCAGCCTTGGCCAGCAATGACTCCAGCCTTGAATTGGCTGGTGTTTGCTCTGTTGGGCCTGCAGAGAGCTTCTGGCTGCTTCTTGCAGAAGACACTGCTTCAACCCTCCCCCTCCTCTACCAGGACCCAGCCACGCAAACTGCAACAGTAGCCAATACAGAGAAACAGACTTTATCAGAAAAGTATTTATTAAACTTTTTATGACATTGTAGGATGAAAGAACTTCCCAACTGGAGATACTTCACACTATTAACCATGAGAAGATCATAAAATGTATAGCTCAGATATGGATGTGTAGAGCCTGGAGGTGCTGAGCACTTCTCTGTGGCATCCAGTGCCAGGAAACATGGGAATGGTTCACAGCTGCACCAGGGGAGGTTCAGACTTGACATCAGGAAGCATTTATTTATCAAGAGGGTGGGCAAACACTGGAACAGGCTTACCAGAGAGATGGTTGATGCCCCAAGCTTCTCAGTGTTTAAAAGACATTTGGACAATGCCCTTAACAACATGCTTTTGGTCATCCAGAATTGATCAGGCAGTTGGACTATATGACCACTGTAGATCCTTACCAAATGGAATAGCTCTATTCTAGCCCCATTTCTGCCCTTCAACTGCCCTTCTCTCAACTTCACTGCTTTATTCCCAAGTCAGTACTTACTCCCCTAATGAGGGGCAGAGGGGGCTGAGGGTTGCAGTTTGTAGTATTTCCTTTTTGATAGACCTTCTGGACTCTTTCTCACTGCTCTAGCATGGCTTCTTTCCCATAGGCTGCAGTTATTTCAAGATCTGCTTCAGCATGGGTCCTTTCACAGGGTACAGTCCATCACAAACACACTGCTCCAGTGTGGGTCCCCCATGTCTGCAGGTCCTGCCAGAAAACCTGCTCCAGTGTGAGATCTTCATGCGCTGCAGCTTCCTTTAGGGCACATCCACGTGCTCTGGTACAGGGTCCCTCCACAGGCTGCAGTGTAGATATCTTCTCCACCATGATTATCCATAGGGTTGCAGGTGGACAACTTGCTTCTCCATGGTCTCTACCACAGGCTGGAGGAGAATCTCTGCTCTGGCACCTGGAGTATCTCCTCACACTCATTAATAGAATCATAGAATTGTAGAAAAGTTAAGGATAGAAGAGACCTTAAAGATCATCAAGTTCCAACCCCACTGCCATGGGCAGGGACACCTCTCACTAGACCAGACCGCTCAAGGCCCCATCTAACCTGGCCTTGAACACCTCCAGGGAGAGGGCATCCACCACTTCCCTGGATAACCTGTTCCAGTGCCTTACCACCTTCATAGTAAGGAATTTCTTGCAAATATCCAATCTAAATCTATCTCCTTCCAATTTAAAACCATTCTCCCATGTCCTATCACTACATGTCTGTCCTGGTTCTCACCAGGCCACAATTAACCTCCCCAGGCAGTCAGCACAGGTGAGTTGAGTTAGACCACGGCTGTTTTCCACACCACCTGACATCAGTCCCCTATAAGAGGGACTGGTCAGGAAGTGGTGCTGCTGTGTGCCTGCAGAGCAGTCTGAGTGTAGCTGGTGTATGTCCTCATGTCAGTGTAGTCCTCTGTGTTATCACCAGGGGTAAGTGTAATCTGTCAGTAGCTTTTGTCCCGTGGAGGCTCTGTTTCTCCTCAGGGAGTGAGTGAGCAGCCTGTGGTGCTCAGCCACTGCTTGGGGCTAAACCACCACGATGCCCTTCTAAAAATCCCTCCCTAGTTTTCTTGTTGGGCCCTTTTGGGTACTAAAGGCTACTATAAGATTTCCCTGGAGCCTTCTCTTCTCCAGGCTGAACAGCCCCTTATTAACTGACCTTGGCATTCACAGGGTTGTTCCACTTACATTGTCTCTCATTCTTCTCTTACAACTGCTGAGCAATGATTTGTACCTTTTCTTAGTGTTTTCTCTGATGCATCACCATCTTGGCTGGTGTGCTCACCTGTGTACTGTGGTGGATCCATTGAAGCTGACTGGAATTGGTTGTGTCCAGCACTGGGTAGTCCCTGGCTTCTCCTTACAGAGGTGACCACTGCATACCCCCGCTACCAAAACCTTGACACCTACACCCAACTCACAGGTTTGTAACAGAGTATTCAGCTGGATACATGCAGTGTGTGAAATATCATTTTTTGTTGTGTGGTGGGTAGAAAATGGGGAGAGAAGTAGAGATTGAAACCAATTTAGTGAATGCACAGTATGGACCACAATACATCAACTGAAGAAAATGGTGCTTGAAGTCTGGCTGCTTGTCATTCAAGGCATTGATTCTTCACAAGAGAGCTTAAATCAATATGGCTAATGGAGAAAGGCCTAAAAAAGAAAGGAGAGCTTTCGCGTTTCTAATGTGTCCTGCATAGAAAGTGGTATCTGACTGAGCTATGCAGACAAAATGTCTTCTCTTTCTTAAGGAAACCACAGTTTGATAGTGTTCAGGACTGGTGGCTAATACATTTATCAGTCTCTATATGATCTCATCATCTGGTGCATTATAACCAAAGTAAATAAGATATCTTTTATGGTCCCCTTGTTTCCCATTTTACTCTGAAAAGAAAGAAACAGCAGTATGGGGCATATGAATCATTGTACCCAATGCCAACTGCATAAAAAAAAATAAAATTGGTAATTAAAGCAAGTTATCTAAGATCCTTCTACAGCCAGTGGAGGGAAAAATGTTTTCTGAATTCATGCTGTTATGTCTGGAAGTCTAAAATATGTAACATGTATAGCATTCACAGTGTCTCTTCATTCCTTTATATCTAGACCCAGGTTCCAAAGAGATAACTGGATCATAAATGCACTGTGAAGCTAAACAGCCTACTTAAAATATGGTACTGTGGTGGTATTCTTTACAATTATATACTTTCTTTTAGGCAAAATAACAAGAATAGTTTATCACTCTTTAAAGTGTAGTAGTTTTTCTCCCCTTTTAAATCTATTTTAAAATTTATTTTCTATTTCTGCCTATTAATTTAACAGCCTTAAGCAGTATTTATTAAAAAAAATTGGCTCTTTTTTTTTTCCTACAACAATCATAATGCATGATATTTCAGGTTGAAGGTCTTTCATCTGGGCAAGTTGTCATACTCTAAGTCAAGTCATACAGTTGATTATGGGTTCATCATACAAAAGAAAACTAATGACGCTGGGTAAGTAAATACACCAAAAGAGAGTAATATTAAGCCAGAGTCACTCCTCAGGCAATAATTTTGTAAGCTAAATGCATGCCTCAGGGCTAGTTGATACAGATTACATGTACTGTACACTTCCAGGCCTGTTTATAGGTTCAGTAGGAGATTTCGATTCTGCACAAAGAATCTGTGAAAGACAGAAGTTGAATCCCTGTAGTGGTTTGGCCTTGGCTGGAGGCCAGACGCCCACCAAAGCCTCTCTATCACTTCCCTTTTCAGCTGGACAGGATAGAAAATACATATTGAGAGGCTTTGGAGTCGAGATAAGAACAGGGAGAGATCATCCTGTAATCAACGTCATGGGCAGAAGAGACTCAACACAAAAGAAAGGAAAGAAAACTCTCTAATTTATTTCATTGCACTACATACTCAGTGAAACCAGTCAGATAATGAGAAGTGGAACCATATCTTAAAACGACTCCCCCCACCCGCCCTTCTTAGCAGACTTTACTCATGATTTCTCTCCTTTCTTCCACCTCACCCCCCACCACTGTGGCATGGGGAGTGGCAGGGAATAAGGTTTTGATCAGTTCCTCACAAGTTGTTTTCCTTCTTAACCAGGGGGACATTCCTCACATCCTTCCCCTGCTCTGGCGTGGGGTCCCACCCATGGGAGACAGTCCTCCATGAACTTCTCCAACATGAGTCCTTTCCCACAGGGCTTCAGCTCTTCACCAGCTGCCCCAGCATGGGTCACTTCTATGGGGTGCATCATAGAATGTCGCTCAGTCTATCCAGCTCAAACTGCTCCAGTCAACAACTCAGGCCTTGAGCCAGATGGTGTTTGCTCTGTGGGGCCTGCAGAGACCTTCTGGCTGCATCTTGCAGAAGCCACTGCTGCATCCCCCCGTCCTCCACCAGAACCCAGCCATACAACAATCCCAAATCAGTATTTTTTCTCACTGCGTTTCACAATACACCCATAACTCACTTATCTATATGCAGAGAACTTGTATTCAGCTTCAGAATTGATTCTTCACAGAGAAAAAACAGGTTGAGAGATTCTCCTTGGCTGAAGTTCAGAGAGGAAGACTAAGTCTAGTTTATATATATTACAGTCTTAAAACTGGGCAGGAGAAGATTCTTTCCTGCTTTCTGGAACAAGCCTTTTGTAAAGTCTTTGCTGTTTTCCTGAAGATCCAAAATTGTAACATGAATTTCACATTATTATTTATCTACCTAGTAGATATCAGACCAACCAATAAGAGTTTTTAATACATTTCTTTTTGTACTTTCAGCAAATGCAGGAAGTGGAATTTTAAAATTTTAATCAGTAATAAAGTGGAATATTCTAAGAATGATTTTGTTTATATGGGCTCCTATTTAGCATTAGAAATATATAAAAAGCAAAAGTATATTTTAACTGGAATTGCACAGAGTAGCTTTTCATGTCCTGGAAGAGAAAAAAAAAAACCAAAATATTTATTTATTTATTTCCTGAAAATGAATGGATAATAAAATTTGGGACAATAAAAACATAGTATAGAAAAAAATTTAAACTTTTTTTTTCCTTCAAAATAACTTCAAAAACATTGCAAGAAGCATCATTTTCAATCAAATGTGATTAATTTTACAATATATTACTTTAAGGTTTTTAAATTTTAAACTCCCTCTTAATTAGATGATTTGTTAAAAGGAATTGTCTTAGTTCATCGTTTTCCCTTGAAATTCATATTATATAATTCCCATCAGCAATATTTTAACGGTAAACAGTGTAAAAGTTTCCCAGGAAGAGTCAACTTTTGCCTTTCTACATGGACCACATTTTGTGTGACATTACAATTTGGAAGTTTCCTGTAGAAAGTAAAATGATTACTCAAAAAAAAAAAAAGCAATCTCAATTAACCCTTAATTCAATATTGATCTCATGCAAGTCGAGATCTTGTTGTCTCACCTCTCTCTCTTTTACATCTCCCAGGGTTCCCAGAGGCAAGATCACAGTGGGACAAGAATTTAGGTAACCTAAGATACATTGGACCAGGGGAGGGCCATAAAAATTATCAGAAGGCTGGAACTCCTCTCCTATAAAGAAAGACTTCCAACCTAAACAATTCTGTGATTCTATAATTTTATTTTACTACCATTTTGTCTTTGATGTTTCCTACGTATCATACACTGATCTGTGGCATGACATGCACATTTTTCAAAGTTCATAAAATATTCCTGCAAGGGTGAATTTCTTTTGGGAAATCTGTAGGATATATATAAAATATATATAAACATATATATATGTGTGTGTGTGCATGGGAATATCTTAAATGAGTACTGAAAGCCAGTAAAATATTATTTTAATTAAATATCAAGTTTCAACCTCTTTTTAATAGTGAAGGCAGAAGTTAGTTTAATAGAAGATATCTCTGTACAATTAAATAAAGCTCAGTCCTTTTATTTTGGATGTGTATTGGAAAATGGGACATATACTAAGTATCTGTTTTAAGGGTTGATTGCATAGATCTCTAGAACAGATGCTGAAGCATCAAAATTTGGGTTTTTCTGTTTGGGGAGATTGCTTCTTACTTGTAGTGTCAAAAAAACCCAAAAACATTTTGGTGTTTCCTTTCTTTTAACGCTAAACAGCAGTTTGGTTAATGTTTCCTTGTTATCAGTTATCAATAGTGGAGCTATAACTGTCAGGACAAGATATGAAAACTGAATTTTTTGACTTGGCTGGTTTTTTGCTCTTAACTTTTTTCACTATTTATACTGTTCCTCAAAAAATTGCAAGCATTTTTTATGGAGTTTGAAAATTAGTATTGCCAAAGGAAAGTAAACAAAGGTTGCAGGTAAGATCCCATAAAGTAATGTGAGTCAAAAATATACCAACAAATAAATAAATAAACATTTTATTAATTAAGCTTCCTGATTTCCTAGGGAGAGAAGAATGAGATCCTGTTCTGGTTAGTTTATCTATTTGTATTTAAGAAAAACTAAAATTACAGAATGCTTATAAAACTTTATTTTAAGCCTACAGCATTTTCATTTTCAAATGCATGGAAAGTATCAATGTCATTGGAAAATAGGTCTCCTACTCCAACCTCATGCTTGAAACCAGCACTGAGTCCTATTCGGTAATCAGAACCAGCAAAAATATATTTTATGAATCTCCCTTTTTAGATCATCTGTCATGCCATAAAATGATTTAGCTCCACCATCTCTGCAATTCTCCTTCAAGTGGTAGTAAACTTCTTTTAGATTGCCCTTACATTTATTTTCACTAGACTAAGTAAGTCCAGTTGCCTCCACCTCTCAGTTCAGGGAGATCTAGCCTCTGAACTTCTTGAATCTTTCCTCTAATTCTCACCTAGAGTGTATATGGAAAAATATTTCCAGGATGTTGAAAATATCATGAATGTCTTTACTAATCTGTAATTAGTATGTAAAATCCACATATTAGAAGCTTAGGAAAAAGTTAACCTAGCCAAGTATTCTGTCTCTGACAGAACGAGATGAGTGGAAAAAAACAGAAAATGAAAGCAAATATATTTTCATTCTTTCTTCAAGATCCTTCGTAATCCTCTTCTCACTCCACTAATCCACAGATTAGGACTTCTTGAGCTAGATTTAACATCTGCACGTTTGTATTCAACAGCCCTTGGAATTTTCTTCCTTGAATATCTCTTTTTTGGCATCCTTTTCTGAGTCTCCAGCAACAAGTTCAAAAATTTAAACACAAATCCAAGGGGGAATGTGGGGGGAAGAAAAAAAATCTGTTAAGGGAAGTAAGATGATGTTGAAACAGCCTAAATAAAAAAGGTCTGTGATGATAAGATTAAGAGGTCAAGACAAAGGTATTTCTTAGAAATGTAACATAATCTATTTTAATTAGAGAGAAAAAAAAAAAAAAGGCAGGAGGACTATTCAGTGAGTTTATTCTATTTAATAAAATAACTTACTTGAAATGTACTTCAAGAATAATACTTAGAGTTAGGCACTGAAAAGAATTTAAATTAGTACTTAGGCATAAGTGGATAATAATTTAGTCTTAATATTCATGATTAGTTTACAGACTTAATGGAAAACAAAATGTTCATAATTTACTGAGATTTTAAGATTTTTCTCTTAAAAATTATATGAGTGCTGTCAATATAATGAAGGAAAAAATACATTTGCCTTTATAAATAGATTTTAAAATTATATTTAAATTATCACTGTAGCAGTTAATAATAATTCTGAGACTCACCTTCCATTAATTTGTATTGGAGACATAATAAAATCACTGGCCTATTTCCAGGTTGTCATGAAATAAACATTGTCTTTAAAACTATATGGATCACATGAAACATTACTTTTATTAAAATAAAATGGCACTTGAAGGCCTTTGGTATATGAAAATCTTTCAAAATGGACCAAGATGCAGTGATATGGGTTTTTGTATTTTTTTTTGTGTGCAATGTTGACATCTATTTTAACAGTATATGCATAATTTACATTAGTGAGATGAAAAAGTCTGTTAATTTGCCTGAATCTAGCTACTATTTTATGTTTAAATGTGAATTAATGATAAATTATAAATTCACTAGTACAGCAATTCTAATTTGTGTCTACCAGAATCAGGGATATTTTAATGAGAAAAAATACTTAAATATCAATAAGAAATCATTTTAAGAGCTTGTAATGTTGTGCCCATAATAATGAATTCACTGACACATGCATGCTTCATAACTGTTTGCCAGTGATTTTTGTAAATAGTCCAAGTAATCTACAGATAACTGTTTTCTCTATCATTGGCACTTCCTAATTCGTTCAGTCTTGAAATACCACAAGCCAGATTCTCTCATCTCTTCAGTCAATGACAAATATTTTAGAACTATGTGAAAGCAGATAAAACATGAGGCTGTTATCCATTAAAAACAAAAAAGTTTTTAAGAAAACCTTGGAAAACACACATAAACATTGCAATATATTATGAGTATTTTCCTTAAAATATGGACTCATATAGATAATAGAAATGTCAGTCTTTGAAGTATTTCACATGTTCCAAATTTGTAGAATACTTGATTTTTTAGCAATTCATTTTTGGATTGTTAATGAAAATATTTTATACAAATTTCTGTTTATTACTTGACTTTATCACATATGCTTCAAAACAAACTGTGAAGTTAAAAAAATTATTGAAATTGGCAATTAACATTTGATTTATTTTTTAAAATATATGTTTAAATATAGTCAAAATTTTTAACTAAGTTTTAAGCAAAGAGCCTACACGAAGGACTTTTGACAAAGCTAGTAATTTTTCCTTTAAAAAGGGCACAGATCTTAAGAGTTTCATGTGAAAAGGCATCTAAACTCAAAACAGTTATTTTAAAATTAAAGATGATTGCTGTATCTCAATGCAATCTTTTCCTCTGTCTCTGAGCACAAGTATCACTATATAAAAAAAAAAACCTAAATTATTCCACTTTACTGAATTCTCAGCTTTTATTTCCCTTCTTATGCCTTCCTTTACTGCAAACCAGCTTCAGCCTTCATGAACTCAGTTTTCATTGCATCTCTCTCACATAGATGAGTAGGAGTTTAGTAAAAACTGAAAGCATTTGTTATATTAACTATGATATACAGGAAGAGACTCCAATCAAGAATCAGGCCTCAAGATTCCTAGACACAGTGGAAAAAATAAATAAACAAGGAGTCCGTACCTCACAGTTACTCAAGCTGTGCACTATCAGTCATTAGTCTCCATCCAAAGTATGAAAAATAAAATTGCTCTTTTCTGATAGTGAAAAAGATACAGTAAAAGTCTTTTCCTTCATGGAAGCTACCGATTTATTCTCACTGGATAATTGGTCCCAAGAGTCTTGATCAAAAACTGAAACAATTCCTGTGGCTCATTAATTTAGCAACCTTGGAGAACAGTTGTAAAAATGTACCTGCCTTGGCATATAAACTACTTGCCCATTCTTTACCTCAATGACTAATGATAATTAAAAAGAAAAGGAAAGAAAACAAAACATCCCTATTGCTACTTTGTATTAAAAAAACCCAAGCAAACAAACAAAACTAAACAAAAAAACCCCATCAAACAAACAAAGGAAAGCACTTCCTCTGGGCAAATAGGCAATTAAAAATCAATTGGCTCATAATGAGTACACAATAACACCCCACTAAATGCATTAGGACACTTACTGTTGAAAAATGCCACTTTGAGTAGTATACTGTTTAATTTTAGCACTTCTAATGCTATAAATTGACTCTCCTTCTCTTCTTTCACTCCAGTTTTAATGCAGAACACTGTGAGATAAGTCAAACATTTTCTGGCAAGCTGCTGGTTTTAGGATTTTATATTTTCTTTTTTTTTTTTCCTCACATTCTAATGGTTTTCCTAGCACTTTGAGTATTGTTCGATTACTGGTAAATTTATGCTAGTTCTATAAAATACAAGGAAATAAGAAAAATGTAACAAATACTTCTGACTTTATCTTCTTCAGGAAACTTGAACAGGTTTTTTGTCTGTCCTTGCACTTGGCCTCTTTGCATATTGCATACTAATTGATTGAATAATAATTGTAGATCCCATAGTATTTCAAAAGAAAGTGTTTTAGAAATTGTTATCTAAAGCCTAAAAAATGTGTGGTGTCCTAACATACTGTACTACTGAAATTATTCTTGGATGTATATCTCAAAATCTGTGATGACAACTATGGATGCTGCTTTCATCATGAGGAATAAATGAGGATTATTTTGAGAACCCTGACCAGAGCTAGTCAAAACATTTTTGACAATTATCTTCTCATTAGAATGTACAGCTCTGCCCAAGATGGATTTATTTTGACACGGCTTTTAATGAGGACTTTTTCCGATGTTCATAATTCCGTTGGCTCTGCTGCACTGGCTGTGATGAGGAACAATGTGAGGGGGCAGAGGAAAAAAATTTGGGACATACACTTTGATACATGGTTGCTTTCATGACCATATTAAGACTGTTTTGTTCAGATTACAGCATTGAATTCCTCCCACTGTCCAACACAGATCTTTGACAGTGGAAAGCTGTAGTGAAATATGGTTGTTATCATACAGCAAGCTCTGACATGTAACACCAGCAATTTTTAAAAGAGGAGTAGAGTATTAGGAATTACTGAAGCATGTTAGTCATCCACATTATTCAGAACAGTTGAGATGGTCAAGTGGCTCAAGCAGTACAAGGCTGGTTTTCTTGTTTCTCCTACTCATTTCCCAGAAAGGTATATATTTACTTCTTACTCTGTAGTAACACAAAGGAAAAATTTATCTGTATCTGCTTATCTGTCCTGCTATTACTGGAAAATCAGCAAAAAAAAGGAAAAAGTAAGAAAACATCACAATGTGAATTTGTCATGGTAGGTATGTCATGTACCACAGATCTTTTACTGTGAGGGCTTAGTTTCAGCTGCCCCAGACAGGTTTAGTAGCGTGGACTGAAGCAAAATCAAGGTTGAGCTGAAGAAGAGAGGCAGGAAGCTAGAGAGAAGAAGTGGTTGAGCAAGAATGAAGACTTAGTAAAGGGAAGATATGACTCAGTGACATTTTGGCTGGAGTACTGACCTAAAAATTTAGCAAACCCCCAAAAAATCCAACAAACAATGTAAAACCATGAGAAAACCAGGGCTTTTGGTTTGTTTGTGGGTTTTTTTTCTATGTGCAGTTTAGTTTGGGTTGGAACATTTTTGTAATTTTTTTTCTTTTTTACTCTGAGGAATGGAAAACAAATCTGATGAAACAACTACATAGAATGACAGAAAATTATGCTACAAGGGCAGGTTCTAATGCCAGAATGGAAAAAAGGGCCAAGACCGCATCGTATTAGCTCATGTCAAATTAAGACAGTGTGATGGGTGATAAGTGAAATATGAATAAAAAAAAAAGAATCCTGATAATGCCTTATCTTCTTAAGAGAGCACACAAGTAGCTTTTGAGTGTTACTGAAGTAGGAACATAGAAAAAATGCTTCTACCATTTAATTAAACAAGACTAATCATAATTAGACAGTTAATAAGAAAAACTTGTTTCCATGTTTATTTATACATACATATGAACATACATAAATCCTGCAGTCTATGTTCAAACAACAAAAAATTATTTTGATTAGTCCCTTTGGTGTTGTTCTGAAATATAGTAAGTACTCAACAAAATAGATATAAATTGGCAATGTTCGTTTTGCAGAATCATAAAATATACTGAGTTGAAAGGGTTTGAAAGATTGTAACTTTCATCACAAGTGCATACCTTTTTGTACAGAAGAGAGATGGTGCAACTACATGTTTGCATCACACACCTCATTTGGAATTCAACTGAAACTGCAAGTCTGTGTCTGAACAAAATGTTGGCAATAAGCAGTGCAATCTCCACCTGAATTAATGAGGAAGTTTGAAGAAAGCTCAACATAGATTATATAATCTTGAGTCATGAGTACTCCACAGTAATCATTAGAGGCAAACCTTTACTTTCAGTAAATGCAGTACGGAAGCGGTAGTCCTTCCTACCTGTTAAATGTATACCAGTAGGCTTGCTTTCTGCAAACTTATATAAAATGAATGACAATCTGGAGTAGGACAAAATAATCCAGGCACCCCAAAAAAATTTCACTCTGACATGCAGTGTAATCCAGGGGTCAGCACTGGGAACCAGTACTGTTGTATTATCAGTGATCACATCAGTGATCTGGATCTGGCACCCTTGTCTAGATCATGCCTGGAGGTTGGTTTCCCTGCCTGTAGCAGGGGGTTGGAACTCTATCATCCTTGGGGTCCCTTCCAACCCAGACCATCCTGTGATTCTATGATTTGGATGATGGGACCAAGAGCACCTTCAGTTTAGGAGAAATTTTAAAACTGAGCTTTAGATAAAATTCCATGTGAGATTCTTTAGCAAAACCTACCTTAGCAGAGGTCTTCTGGCTGGTACACATACCATCTTTCTATGCCATCTTTAAGTTAAAAAAGAAGTCTAGGTATATTTTTATGAGACTGTTTCTGTTCAAAGATAAAACAAATTAGGGTTAGTCCAATTGCAATGTTTAAGCTCCCTCTTTAAGAGAAATAAGTTTCCTTGATTTTGGTTATCTGAAAATCTTGTGCAAAGTGTGATTTAATAGCAAGGGTATCATCAGCTAATAAAACTCAGGATTCTAAATTTCTTTCTGTCAGAAAATAATCCAGCTCTCTCAACCAATTAAATTTGAATGACTTCCTAGGCACATTTCTTGTCTAACACAGCAAAATGGAAGTATTTTATATTCCTCCAGTTGCACTTCTTATTTTCTTCTTCAGTTTCTTGGTAAGACAGCACCTCTTCTTTCTCCTGCTACTTGTTTTCCAGCTGACATATTACTGTTTCAATTTATGTTCAGAACTCTTTCCCAGATTTATTTCTATGATTTTCATTCTCTTTTAGATCTGAGGAGATAAAAAGTGTGGTTTTTTATGATCAAGAAAGAATCAGAAGTAAAATTTATCTTAACTTCAATAATTTTAACATCTTATATAAACCATTATTATTAGTTTTTCCTTGTTGAAAACAGCCAATAGTAGAAGGATTGTTATTTTATTATGTGATCAGCTACAGCAAAATCACCTCCTTAATTCAAAGTCATCGAACTGATTAAAAACTCAAAAGATTATACTTAGACTTCTCATTTGCAGTTAATATGGTCCTAAAAAGCATTTGGATTTTGGCGCTTATATCAATCTCACTCGCAAATTTTATTGCCATTGGTAAATTCAGGGAAGACTTAATTTCTTCTTATGACTAGTGATAAACTTTTAAATCCAAGATCTCAAATCCAAGATCTCCTACTGATAACGGTCTAGGTTATTGTTTTCTCCTTCTTTATGATTTACCTTTTTGTCTTTAGAAACTAAAGGTATTTCTACAGAGGATGGAGCACAGCTGTGATGACAGAATTAAGGGGAACCATGTTTCGCTTTTGATTCTCCCATAGTTTGTGTGTAGTGTTCAAATGTGTAAACTGCAGTATCTGATAACCCACCTCAGCAGGAAGCTATACTGTTTCTCAAAGGTTTCTTTGATGCTGCTGGTGAACTGTTGTCGCTTGTAGCCACTACATTAATTGTTATCATATGAACAACTCTAAAAATAAGCAGCATTTCATGCAATATCAATTATTAAAAATTAAGAACAAAATAAAATTGACTGAAAAATTGTTCTTAACTCCAAATTTAAGATACTTAATGTCATATTTGGTTAAAGAATTGTAATGATGACATCTATAATTTTCACATGTTATCGCTGTTTGCCCTTTGATTAGCAAATTATTCAGATGAGCTGTAATAACAGTGCATGATTAAACTGATTTGAAGAAGAAATAATATGCAGTTGTGTCTGTCTATGAATGTTTGTGCTGTCCTATTATATCACCTGACACAGCATTGAAAGTAGGAATGATGCCAATAAAAAGTGCACTCAATACAATTAGCCTAGCAGTTGCATTATATTTGTTGTTTCCCATAGCTTCACATCTTCTGCTATAGTAAACAAAAAATTTATAGTAATGGAACAGCACTTTTTAAGTATCCTGAAGGCTTCTGCCACTGCTTCTCTCCCCTTTAGTTTTACAATAAATTACTTCAAATTACTGTACTTGAAATGACTGTATATTACATCCCTGCTTAGTGGGACTTCTTCGTATTACTTTGCTGACAATCAGCTGCAAGGAATAAAGTTTTGTAACATCCACATCAATAACTTATGATTTGTACTCTCTGTATCTGATCATTAAAGACAAAGGAAAAGTAGGAGGGGTGTATTCATTTAGATTGAGGCCTTTATATGTATTTTATTCAGCTTTCAGCCACAGATTTTGAGTCTGTGATCAAAAACTTATTGACTTCCTTGGTTTGTGATTACAGTGTTTCATGTGGCCATGTGCCCTTTTGCCTGTGATTTCTGTTGTGCATATGTGCTACCAGAACATTATTAAATTTCAAACTTAAATGCTTTAGCTGAAGTCGAATTCTAAGCTGGAAAATTAGTGTTCAAGATCAATGTTTTTCCTGCCAGCTCTTCATCTTACTGCTCTAAAAATGGGTATTTTCTTCGATTCTCACCTGCCTTTGCTGTCTATCAATGTGATAGTTCCTGGAGATCCATCTATATAATTCAGCAAACGTACATTCAATGAGTAGGTCAGAAACTTTAGTGTTTGGTGCACCTTCTACTCACGGTCTTCTCATTCCCATTGTTTTGTATTTACACACACTTCTGGAGTAAAGCTTTGTTCCTCTCTAATCACAGTTGAAATCGTTGGGTCTTGGTGCTTGCTTGTGTTGATCATTGGCTCTAGCGAGTTGCCTTGTTTTATCATAGGCATGAAGATCCTAGTACAGGTTGTCTTTTATTTTTTAGATCTCCCAAACTTCATGTATGTTTGCATATTAGAGAGAAATACAGAGGCCAAAACATTCCAACAAAGGATTGCATACAGCACATAAATCCTTTATGTGCTTCTAAATGTAGGGGGCTGAGAACTTCAAATCCTGTTCTTATGACGGTGAATTGTGGTTCTCCTGAACCTCTGAAAAGTGTGATGTACATTTTTCAGTGCATTTATAAGCATACCTAGGAACAGTTTATTGGCATTTACAACTACCGTAAATTCGATAGCTGAAGTTTTATTAAACCAACAGCATTCATTATACACATAAAAGTGATCGATTCAAGTTTCCAGGTACTCTCCTTCATGGGTTTTTGTTTTATTTTGTTATTATAGTCTTAATACTTATTTTCAGAAGAATATTTTTCTTACATACTAATATAAAGTCAGTTTGTTCTGTGTCTACTCCCCTGCTGACAATATCTGTTTCCTTACACTATGTAAGAATTGCTGAAACCAACCTCTAAGTGCCAGGAATGATAAAAACTCACCCTGGAAAGGGTCACAAAATAAATTCTTGACAAAAAATATCACCCTGAATGGTGGATTTTATTTTCCAGAAGTCTCTGGAAAGCAGTAGTATCAAAACAGAGAATATGGTATAAGAGAGAATAAAATGAACTTCTTCAGTTACACATATGAACAGCAGGAGTGCTTTTTATCTGATCCAGCTTCAGCCGTTTAAAAATAAGTTTTAAGTTCTAAGTTGTTATAAAGCTAATTTGACACAGGAACTTCTGAAAGATTTCACTTGCTATGCAATTAGATTAGCTACCTTTTGGAAGCACCCATCTATATCTACTGACTATGGAGAAAACCTGCCTTGTACTCTGTAAAGTCCTGTAGACAGCTATAGTGAGAGCAAATATATATGAAGAGAACATAAGTAGTACAGCTGCAGTAAAATCAGCGGAGCGATCTGACTTTACAGCAGCTGTAGAACCGTTTCCTTCTTCCTTGTTTTCTAATATCTTCAGGCTTTTTATAATAGCAAACTGAAGATAAAACAAGTACACTCTGAGATTATAAACTGTAGTTGATAAGTAAGAATACACATCTCTCTTGGGAGATATGACTAAATATATATATATCAATACAAAAATTAGAAAAAATAATTCTTTAGTAACAAGTCTTCATATGCAATGTTTGTAAATTGTTCACAGGTATCATAGTGAAAAAATTACATCATAACTCAAATTAATATGGGAGTAAGATGGAGAAGATTTGTACCATAAACTTCAGTTTCTTTGGTCTTTCATCCAACTCCCTCCTCCCGCCCCTTTCTATTTCTGAGCAGGCTATGTGAAGAGAAGGCTCTTTTGTGACCCTCCTGGAGAAGAGAAGGCTCCAGGGGGTCCTTATAGCAGCCTTCCAATACCTGAAAGGTGCCTATAAGAAAGCTGGGGAAGAACTGTTCAGAGGGACATGTAGCAATACGATGAGGGGCGATGGTTTTAACCTAAAAAAGGGGGGATTTGGGTTGGATCTTAGGAAAAAAATCTTCAATATGAGGG
>VZTU01009842.1:4689-48394 GCA_013400835.1 Zapornia atra
CCCGCAAAGTCACAAGTCCCTTGGCAAACCTGCTGAGACGTGGATCAATCTTCACAGGGCATAGTGGTCTCTGCTCCCCGTCCTCATCCATGGGCTTCGGGGGGACACCCGTTTCACCACGGACTCCACCACGAGCTGCAGGGGAAACTTTCTCTTCACATTCTTCATTTCCCCCCTCCTCCGGGCCTGACCTTGGCATCTGTGCAGCTTGTTACATCTTCTCACTCCCGCTCTGGTGGCAAAGTGTGCCTGCCAGCAGTTTTTTTTATCCTATATGTGATTCACAGAGGCGCTATGACCAGCTCTGATAGGCTTAGTCTCAAATTTGGCCTTGACTGTACCAATGTTTTGAAAATACGGGGCTTGCAGAAAGCTGTAACTGCAGCTTACAAGAGCCACTGAAGCAGCAGTTACACCAAACTACAACAGTAGTTTATGTTTTTCTGTTTGTTTATTTCAGTTCTTCTGTAGGAACTATGTAGCAGGATCCTCCAAACCACACAAATAATTTTTCCATAGATCTTTGGGAACAATAAACTGTTGTTTTCTGTCATACCCAGTGTACAGCTGAAAACGTTCTCACCATCCCTAATAGAGACAAAACCAAGTGCTCTTAACAATCGTCTTTAGTAAAATTTTTTTGTCAGACAATATCTAGTAGTCTGCAGCTAAATTTGACATGAAAAAAGTTTGTGTTTTAAATCCATACTGTAACTTCAGTGTACAATACTTAGTTCTGAGTTAATTGTACGGTAAGACGCAGCATTTTATGGTCATTGCGATTATAAAAGTCTTAACATTTGAGACTCAATCGACAGCTTCAAGAATTCCTGTACTTCCCAGATTACTCTTGTCTATTTTACCTGTAGTTAAAAGTGTTCTTTTCATTGACATAATTTTTTAAATGTCAGAATTGTCTCACTGGTTTATTTCTTTTCAAATTTTATTGGAAAATAACGTTGAGTTGCTTTATGTTTAGGAAAATATTCCCATTCATTAAAACATGTTTTTTCTTCAAAGTATGCAGAATTTGTGGGCCGTGCTTGGTTTTCTTCTGTTTTTCAACAGGATTTACTATGTACAAACCACAGTTGTATAAGCACATGATGCTTAGTGAAAGCACTGCAGTTTGTCATTTTAGATTTCTGTCTCCCATGCAAGTCAAACTTTCTTTCTGCCAAGTTAAGAAATGGGTGCTCCCTAATGTATTTTACTGTTACCTGTGATTCTGATTAGATTATTATTATTATTGAAACGAGGAACTGGTAAATCTCACAACAGTAACAAAAAAGGCTAGTGCTCCACTGATTCAAAGTCTTCCTCTCTACTTGTTCACAAGAAATATGTTCCTAAGCTGTTGGTTGTGCACAGTGCCACAGAAACTTCACAGTAGAATTCTGTACCTCTAGACACTGCAGAAGATAGCACACAGATAGTTAAAACTAAATACCTGTCTAAACTGTTTGCAAAGCACACAAGATAAATAGCCTTCTTTTGGAATGAGAATAAACGTTTAGTCAAACAATACCTAGAAGTCTGCAGCTAAATTTAGATGTCCAATATTCAGTCTAATGCCATCATAAAAAAAAATCTTTATTTTTTTCTGTCCTTGCCAAACCAGACTTAGTGTAGTTTATTGTTCTGTCCAAATTGCATGAAGTCCTAAGACTTCTCTGTGGAAGCTGTAGATCCTTGTTAATAATTTATATTCTAAGAGATGTTATAGCACACAAAAAGCAGCTGGGGTAAAGGATTCCCATTCTAGATTCTAAAAGATACCTGAATGTACAGGAGACTAGGAGAGCTCATGGAAGAGAAATCTGTTAGGTGTTATATATAGATAGGTGTTCTCTCTTGCTAAGTACATCCCTGGCCTACAAATTGTTGAAAACTGGGAGACCACTAAGCAACTCTTGCTTATTCTGTTAGAAGATAAGGAAATTCCTACAGGGTTTTGTAAACTGCAAGTGCTAGGCTAAAGCAATTTCTGGTCTGTTCCAGGACTATCCCCCTTATGTTATTGTACATGAAAAACCTGTATGAGATGGTACTATCACTACATTTGGACTGACTAAAATTATAGTATTTTTCTTTCTGCCCAGATGACAAACTGAGAACAACCATCATTAAAAGTTATTAAGCTCGACTCTGTTCTCCTGCACAGCTCACAAACAGCCTGAAGAAGTGGGTGAGAACATCCACACTAGAAGCACAGTTGTCCAAAAATACTAGAAGAAACTCAATCATGAATTTGGGCAGTCTGAGTCTTGAGAAGATTTTTCCTTTTTCCATTTTCCATTTGTGAAAAAGGAAGGTGAAACAGAAACTTCCCTTAAGTTTCTCAAACAAGTTAATCATCAATACAGGAAATATTACTGATATGGCTATTGATCACAGAATGTCATTATGAGCTTAAACTTAATAGTGGCATGTGATGGTAGTGAAAATAAAAGAGCACAAACTGACACTGTTTTCGCTAAATTGAAATTTTGCCAACCATTTCTTCCAAGCCAAATGAAATTGTGGATTTACACCATGTTTACTTCTCTTCAGTAGTGATATTTTTGAGGTAATGCAAGGCACAGAATAATTGCCAAGTCCCTTTTTCTGATTTCTACGAAGAAGTCAGTGTAGTGTAAATTCACATATTAGCCTACAAAACATTAACTTCTTTGCACAGATAATAGTTGAAATAGCAGAATTTTCTCCTGTTGGCAGGTTCTGAGTTTCAGTTAAGTTTCAGAAAATTAATTTCTTTATGTCCAGAATAATTCAAAGCTTAGTGAGGTGAAATACCACTACAGGTTTAAACCTCAGAACATCAGGTCTCGATAAATCAGATTTATGTGTTCTAATTGGAGCTACCCTAGCTATCTCAGGGAGCATAAAAGTATACTGTCCTGATTAAATAACTGTTTTCCCCAGATGATGTAAAACTGAATTCAGATTTTACCCATATAGGAAGATACAGACTCTGCAGGTTTGATATAATTCAAAACAATAATCCTGTTCCCACTAACTTCAGAATGCTTAGATACAGAAAACTTCCTTCTCTTGCAAAAGTCAAGTGGGTTTTTAAAGGGGTTTGGATAAAACCAAAACCAGTTGATAAACTTGCCTTTAGAATTCTGTAGAATTCAGTACACAGAAAACTTTCTGTAGCACTTATCTATAAATTTGTATAGTGCCGTAAGTGATGCCATTATACTGCAAATTGAAACACTCATGAATATGTATTGTAAATATTACTAAAGGTATTTTGCATGAGGATCTACCTATACATATCACTGAATAGCTGATTTTTCAAAATTCCATATAGATCAAAACAGAAGTATGTTAAATTTTTCCTTGTTTTCCAATATTGCTGTAGCCCAGTGAATGCAATTTCTGCCTCTCCAAGAAGAAGCTGCAGGGCTCTGTGGAGCATAAGGTCTGGAGTGCAGGGCTGGCCTTGTCTGGGTGGTGCTGGCTGCCTGGGGGTGAGTAAGTCTCCCCTCCTTGTGGTGCGTTGGGGGTGAGAGATATCACTGGTGATGTGGGCTGAGGAAAGGAACAGAAATTAATCTAAGAGGGTGTAAGGCTGAAGATGTAGGGGTCGCCGCCACCTCCAGCAGAGAATGCCTTTGGATCAAATACTGGAGACACTGATGGTTCACTGAGGAATAGTGGAACTGCCAACTATAGCACCCCAAGGGGCAATGGAAGGGTAAGCATGAGAGAACAGGTGAGTGATGGTAGGGCTAAATGTAGTAATTTTTAGGTTATTGTTACTGTTAAGTTTTTTTATTCTCAATGTTGGATATGAGGCAATGAGTATTATTGCAATTGGATTACTAAAAAGTTTGTTAGCTCTTGTTTAGATTGTAAAGATTAATTTGACTAGACACAAATTCTTGGCTCCATCCCATAAAATATTTTGAACCTAAAATTATGTCAGGACTTCATATAGCTTATTTATTTACATTTTTTTTTTAAAGTGAGGTACTTTTAGTGGGTCTAGGCTTCACAGAGAATTTTCAACTCAACTAAGATATATTTAATCTGAGCAACAGAGCATTTACTGTAGAATGCATGCTTTCATTTTTTATAAGTATTTAAGAAAAAAAAAATCAAATTATGTTCTCTGCTGTGAGACATACCTTCCCAAAGCACTAATTTTTTATTATGGATGTTTTCCGTTTCATGATGGGGAAGAATGCACATTGTCAGATGCATCCAATTCCGTGGCCTCCATCTGAGATACCCTCTGGCCTTAGTCAATACACACAGCTGGTTAGCTTATTTTCCAATTTGAAAGCTAGAAGGAAAGGTGGGATTGTTAGGTGCTGTTTTGCAAAGGTAAACGTCTAAACTTAGAAGCTTCCAAAATGTCAGTAGCATTATTTGATGAACAAAGAAATCAGATAATTTCATGGATGTTTTTACTTTCTGTGTTTCCCCTCCCTCCCCACCCTCCTTTGTACCATGCTTAGTAGCCAAAAAACAGCAAGGGAAACAGAAAACATCTTGATTACATGGAGAGAAAAGTGCAGATGATGGGGTTCCTCAAATGCAGACAAAGCCATCTCTAGTATTTTTTCAATAACCCTCTAGTAAAAAATCTAACCCTAACAGAAAATGTTTCTGAAGCATGAACAGTTTGGACTTTTAGACTTCTTCAAGATGCAAGCAATAAATTCATTAAGACAGAATGACTTAATTCTATTCTTTGGAAGAGAAAGAACAGAAGGCTAGGATGGAGAATTAGATATAAAACAGACAAAAGCAATGACAGTCTTTCAAGTTTACAGGCAACACTGGGAACAAAAAAGTAATGAGTAACAAAAAATATTTACCTCTCTGGCACTTTCATTAATAAATATTCCTGTTTTGTACAGATAGTCTTTGCATAGTCTTAATTTGCTGATCAAAGACAAATTATTTAGAACATCCATCTTTCAGCCCAAAGAAAATGTACCAAAAATACCACATAATACAAATATATACATGATAGGTGTTCAGTTGTGAAGCTTCTCTGGACAAAATCTGGTAAACTCTTCAGGTTAAACTAAACTACATATTAGTTAAAGCCTTTAATTAAAAAGTCTTCAAGAAAGGAATTCAATCCAAAAGCAACCACTCACCCCCAGCACACCAAGGCCTAGCCTGTCCTTGAGCAATCTCTACTTCAGAAAAACTTCCCCCACTCCCCCTTTTTATTGCAGAGAATGATGTTTGTTGTGGTTCAGTCCCAGCCAGCAGCTGAGCCCTAGCTGCTCCCCACAACACCCCACCAGCAGGATGGCTGAAGGTACACAAGAAGTCAGGAGGGGACACAGCTGGGACAGCTGACCCCAACTGAACAAAGGGCCATCCCATACCACATGATGTCATGCTCAGCATATAGTGGGTTTGGGAAAGGGGAAGGATGGGGTAGCAGCATTTGGAGTGATGGTGTTTGTCTTCCCAAGTAACTGTTCTGTGTGGAGCCCTGCTTTCCTGTAGATGGCTGAAAACCTGCCTGCCCATGGGAAGCAGGAAATGAATTCCTTGTCCTGCTTTGCTTGCATGTGTGGATTTTTGCCTTACTTATTAATCTGTCTTTATCTCAACCCACAAGTTTTCTCACCTTCACTCTTCTGATTCTCTCCCCCATCCCACTGGGGAGGAGTGAGCAAGCAGCTGTGCTGTGCTTAGCTGCTGGCTGGGGTAAAACCATGACACAGGCATTGCAGATATGTGCCTTATGGAAGAGAAGTAGAAGCCTGATCTTATTTTTGTGCTTGAACTCAGCAAGTACCCAGTGGGGCCGGTGGAAAAGAAAAGAAAATAGCATAGCAGTCAGAGACTCAAAAGTAGGCATAAAATGAAAGAAAAACAACCAACCAGAAAAACTTAATGTAGCCCATACAGAGGAACAAGAATGATTCTAGTGGTCACTCCATGTCTTCAGTCAAACCCTTTTCCAGTGACTTAGCCTGACTGGCAGGTAGCCAAGCAGAATTTTGCAATTGAGTCTGATCTTGACTGCAGTTCCACTGACATGGGTGTGCACTTTCCCATTCACTGTTATTTATGCACTAACTTAAATTTGGTGTACTTTATTCACTCACTATTAATTTTAATGTGAATCAAATACCAGCAGAGCTGTGATTTTAATTACAGCAGTTAACTATAACAGCAAATAGAACTTTAAACCAATATATAACTGTAGACTTGTGTGATAGAGAACTGCAGATTTATTGAGGTGACTGCAATTTGCTGTTCTTTCAGCTTTTATCCTTTGCAGTGTTCTTAAAGTCTTTTTTTGAACTTTCATATATTCCAAAATAACCCTGAAATTGAAATTCAGGGCACATCTTTTTGAAACAGTGTACTTCTGTGTCAGAGCTTCTTGCACGAGCTTGTAGCAGGCTGGTACAGCTGCATCGCAGGAGACTTCAGCTGTGATGCAAGTGACAATGGGGTTATGTCGTGTCCCTGTTTTGAGTCAAACGAGGAGGTGGGATGGCAGGATGAATTTTAGTAGGAGAGTAACATAATTTTCAGTCCCTGAATAGCAGCATAGCTTTATTTTACTTCTGCCTTGCCCATAGATATGCCTAACCTTATTAGTAAATGTACACCTGGGTTATGTGATGTGTGTCCAGGCTGCCCCAAGCACAGACACTATTTTAGGCCCTGAATTAAAACCATTTAGTCTGCCACTTAGAAAGGTATGTTGAATTAATCGTAAGAAAAGATGGGAACATCTCCACTGTGCTACATCACTACGGATATGCTCTCTCTTTCTACTACCTGTGAATTTTCTCCTGTTTTCATTGTCATTTTCTGCCCAGTGTAAGTAAATTAACAAGTAAACTGAAAAATCAGGATTTTGCAAAATTACAAACGTTTTGAAGTTATTGTCTTTGAGAAAGCCTATTCTCAATAGGGATCTGATTTTCAGAGGGAACATACCTTTGGTTTACTGTATTCAAAACCATTAGAAGGTCAAAATCATTCCTCAGAAGCAGCCCTGCCACTGAAAATTGACTTGTCATTTGAAGTGTCCCCTCATCAGTAAGCTTTGTTTTGTTCATATTTATCATAATTGTTTACATTTGTCATATTTGTTCCCATTTGTCATATTTGTTTATGTTTGTAATATTAATTGATTCATATTTTTGTATAAAATAATGTATAAATGTACTAACTGGAAACAAAACCCAATCCAATAAGGACTTCTGGCCCCATGAAGGACCCACGTTGAAGCAGTCTTGTCCTGAAGGTCTATACGCCATGGAAGTGATCCACGCTGGAGCAGTTCATGAAGAACTAAAGGCTGTGGGAAGGACTCACATTGGAGAAGTTCATGTAGTACTGTGTCTCATGGGAAGCATCCCCTGTTGGAGCAGGGGCAGAGTGTGATGAGTCCTCCCCCTGAGGAGGAAGGAGAAGGGACAACGTGTGATGAACTGACTGCAAGCCCCATTCCCCCTCTCTCTGCCACTGGGAGAGAAGATAAGAGTATTTGGGAGTAAAGTTGAGCCTGGGAAGAAGGGACGAGTGGAGGAAAGGTGTTTTAAGATTTAATTTTTATTTTTTATTTTCCTAATCTGACTTGACTGGCCACAAATTAAGCTAACTTCCCCAAGTGGAGACTCTTTTACCCATGACACTAATTGCTGAATTATCTCTCCCTGTCCTTCTCTTTCGTTATATTTTCTCTCCCCTGTCCAGTTGAGGAGAGAAGTGATAACGCAGCTATGGTGGGCACCTGCTGTCCAGCTGGGGCCAACCCACAAACAAGTACACAATATGTTATTGAGAGTTTAAAATACAGTGTCTGTTTAATGCAGTTCAACAATAAAAGTTCTGTCCAGTGGAGGAGTTCTGCATTATTTTCATTTGGGTGAAATAGTGAAATACAAATAAGAGATTATTAGCTCCTTATTTTGAGAAATTGATTTCTGAACAACTTATAAAACTTTTTTGACTGAGCTTTATCAGCTTTATCTTCTTAATATTTTCTTACACTTTTAATTTCTATTGATTTACCTTATACAACTTCTGTTAGTTGTTCTATTTAGCTTTAAACTGTGAGAGATTACATGACTAACCCACTCAACCAACAACAAAAAACACAGAAATTCAGAGAATAGTAAAGCTGACATGGCTTTCAGTAGGAATGTTTTGAAAGAAGCTGAATTGTAGAAGACTAGAATGAAAATTTGAGGAAGAGGGAAGGATAGAAACTTTTGAAATTGTTTGTCATCTTTGGATGAAATAAAATGTTTCAAGCATTTTAGCACTAGCAAAGAGTTTTAAATACTTTAGTAAATAATGAAGTTAAAATTTTGCCTTGTAATCCTATTAATCTTCTGCAGTATGATAATTTTGAGTTCACATAAATCATTAGTAAGGAGAAATAACTACTTTAAAGCAATACAAGATAAACAGGTTTAAGGAGAGATAATATAATGGGACCTGCTGGCACAGTTTCTATATTTCAGTCATCTCGGCAAGAAAACCAACAGTTATGCCAATCATCACCAGATTAGAATGAAAACTTACTACAACACTACATAATGATTCAGTTCTGACATATTTTTATGCCACAATCTGATACTTAAATGACTATATTTTACTTTCTTCTTCTTTTTAAAATTTATCTATTTATTTATTATTGTGATAATACCTTACATCTATATTAGGGATCCTTCTGATCCTTGACATTTAGATCTAACATAATTCATCTGAATAATTCCTGTAGATATTAGCACGAAGAAGGTATGTGTGTATTTAAAGACAGCAATCCAACACAGCTTTTAAATTTGTTTTAAAAAATTTGAGCTTAAAATATGTGCTTCACATCAGGGCTTGTGTGTGTAAATGTACCCTGCTTTCTTACTTCTATGGCATACTTGGATCTACCTGGTCCTAGCTGGGAAAGTTGTCACTCAGGAAAATTCACAATTTCCCTGGTGGAAGGATTATTATTTCCTATTACATTGACTGGCAACAAATTAAGCTAACTTCCTCAAGTGGAGTCTGTTTTGCAGACATTGCATAAGTTTTTCAGCCATTTCATGAAATCTAATGTAATAAGAAAATGTGTTACTGAAGTAGACTTTTTTGCCAGTGTGGAAAACAAAAGAAAAACCTATTCAAAAGCTATTAATGTTGATAGTATTTCAATGCTGACAGCATTTTCATTAGTTTAAGTGTTTTTACATTTCCACAAAAAAACCTTCCTGTTGCATCTGGTAAGTTTAGTGCTGTCCTAGTTGCTCCTTCTACAGGTATGCCTTCCTTTTGCTGAGTCGGTGTTGATCATGTAAATAGTGTAATGCACAAAGGATTCAACAATAAAATAAAATGCTACCTTCTAATTTTTCCCCTCCTTAAGTTTAAATATTAAAAACTTTGGCATGTATAAAAGCATGAATGCTGCAGGCATACAGTTTTTAAAGGCAATAGCTCAGTGTTCTTTTTAAAACAAAACCATATCGTTGTACCAAAGGATTTCATTCCTTTTTCAAATTCTCTGGAATGACAGCCAATTTTAACCTCGCTCTAAAACTCCCTATGACAAATCCACTAGAATCACTGCTGTGATGCTTTTAAAGGTGTACTTCCAGCCAACCAATCACTCTGTGTCTTCAGATGGAGATTATCAGAACAACTCGATTTGAACACGGACTGTCCCCAGCTGAGGATACCCATTAGACCTGCAGGACAAGCATGTTCTTTAAGCTTGACGACTGTAACCATGGTCCACCTCAAAAGCTGGCAACTGCAAGTACCCGCTCCACCTAAGACTGTGTCTGCAGTGTACTTAGTAAGGGACTGCATACCCAGTAAGTAAAGAAAAACCAAAACACAAAACCCAACAAAAAACCCCCAGTGGTTTTTTTTTTAAATGTATTTATTGTCTTCTATGAAAATGAAACATTAATATGACTTTATATGTTATAATTAAAATAGTTAAATCTCCTAGTAGAGGAATATACTCATATAATGAAAACACTAGTTTAGTTACAGAAAAAATTGAAGATACAAATTACTGAGGAGCCAGGACTCAATAATGAAATCACTGATTAAATCAAATTTCTGCTCTGCATTCCTCTTTGCCATTTCCTTGTGAGAAAGGCTTTCAGGGGAGTTTATTGTTACAATGTAGAACTGTAGTATCAATGGCAAGGAATATGTATGGGGTTGGCTTATTTTTATTTAAAATGTTATCAAGGACATTATTTTGATGTAAAACAAATATATTGATACTTCCATTTAAAAATTATTCTATCTAAATGAAAAGTGATATCTGAAAAAACATACTATTTTCTCTCAAAACCCAATGGAATTGTTATAAACATTACTTGGAACAACTCACATAGTATTTTCCACTAGTCCTTTTAGAAGATAATTACTGTTTAGTAGCTCTGCTTGGATGGTAGTCACCTGCAACCTGTTTCAGGGTCAACTGTTGGAAAGAAACAACAATGACAATGATCAATTACAAGCCTGATTTTTACACCCCAGAAAGCCAAGGCTGAGAAGATATTACTTTGAATGTTCAGTGTTGCATTCATGTATTTATATACATAAATACACACATTAGAATCTAGTCATATAAAGAACAGTCATATATATAAAATTTTATTGATGCCAGTCAGCAATAGAGTCTCTTATGATAAGCATATCAATATAAATACAGTGTGAGATAATTACTGTAAACTATACACAAAAAAAGATAATTATTGTATTTAATAGGTTATATTAATTTTATTTAATAATAATTTTAATTTAGAAATACACCAATTTGTTAAACTGGTTACAAAGGTGTTAACTCTAACTTCTATACAAAAATCATAGTAAAAGAAGTTTCACAGAATCACACATGAATTGTGATCTGGTTTGTAAGGGAAAATGTGTGTTGTATCTATAATTTGTTGTTAAAGTCTCCTTCCATGTTGGTTTCTAGTCATTTTGCGCTTTTACAGCATCAGTCCCTGTTGTTACTTGCAGTTTGGCTATGTAAAATTGAAATATTTAATGTTCATTGGTAATTCATAGATTTTGATCTTTATACACTTATATCCGAGGAAGAAAATCCTTGGGATAAGTAGGATGTCTTTTGAAACAAAAACTTTCATTTGTCAGTCTGATGTAAGGACCTGGCAGTATCAAGCATATGAGGCAAGTTAGACAGGGAGCAGCACAAACATATCATGTTCGCATAATACTAATTTTACTTTCTATACCAGAAATGGCTTCCTTGCTCTAGTGGTCAGCTATGGTGTAGTCTCTCCATCTTTACATTTAGGTCATTTGATTCAGCCTTAGCATTGGCCAGATTACTCTTCCTGCGTTTTAATCACAGCTTGCTGAAGACATTAAGGTCATATAGATGCACCTGAATAGTGATAATCTAGTGATTAATCACACAGATATAGGCTGTAACACTATGGATGAAAATTGAGAGTAATGTAGGACATACATGCTTACAAGTCTCTTTCTTTTTTTTAATTGGAAGAATTATTGCCTTGGATTTTTCTTCCATGTAAGAAAGATAAATGAAAAGAATTATGATACAAAAACCTGTAAAACCAATGTATTTTCTTATGATTTGACTCTTATTTGGTTTTCTACTGAAATAACAAGACATTTCTTTTTGTCAACCCTGTTAAAAACAGATGATGAAATAAACCTTATTTTTAAATATATGCAAACAATCTGTTTTCAAAATATCCACCAATGGGTACTATTGACTTCTGTGGGAGATAACAGGTACCAGGAAAACGTGAAAAAAAATTGCAATCACAGTTCTTATTTTTGGCCCATCTTAAAAGGAAAAGTGGAAAAGTTCTGCTACTTATGTTTTTCAAGGAATAAAAAGTTCAAAAATTGCTTTAGAAATTTTATGAAACTAAAGTCTTTGCTTCTAACACATTTTTGTAACCTCTTATCTTTCTCAGTAGAGGAACATAAGGGAACATTTAAAGAAACCTGACAGGTATAAGGCCATGGGATCTGCTGAGGTGCACCACAGCTACAGAGGGAGCTGACCACTTCATTGCAAGGGCACTCTCAATAATGTTTGAGAAGTCATAGTCACTTGGGAAAGTTCCTGAGGCCTGTAAGAAAGCAAAAAACACTTGAGTCTTCAAGAAGGGAAAGATGGAAGATCCAGAGATCTGTGCTGGCCAATCACACCACCATCCCTGGGAAGAGGTTGGAACAACTACATCTTTGAAAGCATTTCTAAATATCCCCAGTTTCCCTGAATTGAGAGGAAATTGAAGCCAATTGCTGTGGCGAATGAAGGTGGTCAGGCTGCTTTGGAGCTGTCTGATCCTGAGCAGTGTACCAACAGTTCTACACATGGGCCTTTGCCTCCTCACAGGGAATATCTTCCACCTCCTAGAGGCACCTGGAGGTGTGGCTCTTACCTCAGTCTTCTGAATCCCCACAGAGCAGGAACTTCTCAACAGAGTTGGAGATGCAGGTCTTGGCATGGGGGTCCTCACGTTATCTGCCTCCCCACAGGGCACAGGGGTACTCATGCTATCTGCCTCCTGGACAGAGATGGAGGTTGGACTGATGGCCTGCACTGCTTCATCTCCACAGGGCAAGGAGATGCTATCCTCTCCTGGGGTGGCAGGAAACAAAAGGTTGGAGGCCCTGCTAGTCCTGGAGGGAGAACACCCACCTCTCATCTTGAGATGGACACAGTACTTCATGGGATTGCAGATGGGATCAAGGATCCTGTCTCCTGGGAACATCCATAGTGGAAAAAGCCCCAGATTAGCTGGCACCAAGCTTCAAGCCTTGGCAGGGTCCTGCTTCCACAGCTGCATTCACGGGCCATTGCCCTGTGGGCGCAGATGATGGCTTCTCCTCCCTGGGAGCTGCTGTCCTCAATTTTCCCTCACAAGACCAGCCTTGTTCCCCTGCAGGCTACATGCCATCTTCCTCTGCCTGTGGGGACACCTATGCTGACAGTCTCCACCTCAGCCTTGCCATCTTGCAGTCAAGGGAAGTAGTTGTGAGTCTCGGTCCAGCACAGCCTGTCAGGAAACTGGCCTGTGCTTCGGACACATAGACATGCACAGAGCAGCATGAGCCTTGAAAACAAACCTCAGCTTCAAAACATCCATCTTTGGCATCCCCTCCACAAGAAAGTGAGATCCCTGGATAGGTTACAAAACCCAGCAGAAGAGAGGCCCCACAAGGAAGCTAGATCCGGTTCCCTGGTCTCAGAATGACTGTTGTGGGCCACCCCTTGTCTCCTCCAGACACCCTTATGGCACCCAGTGCCTCTGCAGCACCCAGGCAGCTCTGGCCCAGTCCCTACAGGCCCCAGACAGCACAGGGCCCAGGAGGAGCAAGGGCTGCTCTCAACCTGACTGATTTTCAACTCTTTTTTTCCTCCGACTAACGTATTGACTTGTGCCTGTAGATGCTTCCTGCCATCCAGGAAAAAAAAAACCTTAATCTGAACAGTGTGTTAAACATATGCTTTCTGTGGGCTGCTTCAAGAATTACAATTCTTCAAAGGGGATAACACCCAAATAATACCGTTTTACTAAAAGGGGAAAATCGGTTTCAAGTTATTACCTTAAAAAACTTTAAAAAACAAATGGAAGCTCCTGAAGCGTATGGTATGGTAAATATGTACCAAGCGGCCTGGCATTCTTTTAAGCATGCCTTTAAGGATGCAACTATGAATAAAGTCAGAACTCATACTGATGTTTTATTTACAATGAGAGGTGAAAACAAATCAAACTTCAATAAGTATAGAAGCCTCAAGACACAATAGCATCAAATCCAACTTCTTATAAAAAATTTTCTAAATTCTGCTGCCCTAGGTGATTTCTTTGATTCTGTTAGCGTGGATCTAATGACACAATGGTTAGTAACTTTTCATCTTCATGAAAGTACATTAAAAATACCAAGAATGTGTGGTAACGGTGCCGCTCTGCCCTCGTACATTCACACACACAATTTATGTTCAATATTATTTCTAAAAGAAAGATTATACCACAAGCCGGCTGCATTCTAGTGTTTGTAGTATTCAACACTAGAGTCCTGTTTCAGATGTTTATAGAAGACTTTCATGATGGACTCCATTCAGTTGTGACAGTTCTGTAAGTAGCACTCATAACTAAGCTGTCATGCACTATTTAATATTAGGGCGGGAGAGAAAATGACTTGCTAGGAGGGTTACTTCCAAACACTTTGTTAAAGGCAATTGCTACAGCCCATTAGCCGCAAGCAGCTGAGCAGATGAAGAATGCCCTAAGCAAAATCATATAATAATTATATAGCTAAACAGCTATATATATTATGTAGCACGTGTATAGTTCTATTACTGATAAGGGATTATGGACTAAGGGGAAATGAAATAGCAAATCATCTTTATGCACAGATGATTTTATGTGCTTTATATTCTGCTATTTATGGAACTCTAGTATTTGATAAGCTTCTATATTAAGATGATTAAGGAAGCATTTTAAAAAGTGTTTTCAAATCTAAAGTTAGGTGAAATTTTATCATTGATTGCTAAAATTTCAGACATTATTTCTTACTTCTACTTCTCAGCAGTTTGAGCATCCTGGGTGATCCAGGTATAGCAACAGAATTGTAAATTTCAATGAGTAATCACAGCATGAGTAATAATTAGCCAAAAGCCATAACAATCCAGTTGCAAATAGCCTACAGGGCACAGTTGACTTGTCAAATGGTTTAGCATTTATTTAAAGTTAAGCAAAAGGTTCTGATTAATTGGGACTGATTTGCAAAAAAACCCACAGTTGAATTAGTTGATTTATTCTGTTAGTGAACCACATGACTACAGGTGAAAGTCTGCAACAAGATTATTACTGGTTCTCCTGTGCAGGGTATACCTCATACCTTTTCCTTTGCTTCATAACTAGCAGAAGCAAGTGGATAAGTAAGGGAATAAGTGGATAAGTATGGAATAAAGGGATGTTCTTTTAATTTTTGCTAACTTCATAGCTAAAAATTTAAGGTAAAATCCTTATAATGATATTAGTTACTATGATTCAGAATATTTAAAGACTATAAAGAAAAAACAATGTATTTTGACTTTCAGCCTTTTCTTATACCTACACATCACAGGCAGAAATAGGATTTTCCTTCGTGTTTGTTAAATTAGCACAAACTTAGATTTGCACTTATTTTATAAATGCATATATGTAGAAATGAGGATAAAAGTGATTTTTTTGCTTATTTAATTTTTAGATGTCTTCTACATGTTTTGTGTCAACCTTATTGTACTGACTTGACTAGGTATGTATCCTTCTACCAGTCTTTCCATATCACATAGTTCTTTAATATATAAATTGCAGAATTAAATTCTGAAACTGTGAGAATATGTAAGTCATGATATAATTGTAGTCAGAATGTTTACTTATTAAATCTAAAACATTATTAAACGATAGTTGCAGGAAAAAAGAGCTTTTAGATTAACATAATTCTAAAAATAACTGCAAGGTGAAGAGTTTCACCCCAAGGCCCTGAATCTTTAAGCCTTACAACTCAAGTCACTTTTAAGCTATAGTCTTTGTAACAAATGTCTCTAATTTTTTGCATTTGTTTAATGAGTTCTAAATATGCACTAATACTAATTCTAATCACAAGTCTTCAGTGCTGAATAGATATGAATACATATTTATAAGGTCAGTGATAGGACACAGGGACACAAAAATGCAGCTTTTAGGTCACACGTGTATGTTATATTATGGATGCTGCAAAGGGAAGACGTGCATTTTAAAAATGGGGGGGGGGTACTTCATGTCATTAACTACTGATTTAAAATAAGTGTGTTAAACACTTGGAAAATGCAGTCAACTTTACACTGTCTCACTTCAGCCAAAGATGATGTAGAAGTATCCTCCCCATTCTTGTGGAATTTGATAGTAAATCTCTTCTTGGGATAGCCATCTTCAAAAATTAAAAGAAGATAGTTGCTGGTTCTCGAAATTCCCTAGCTGTTTATGGCTGTGAGGAGAGGAAAGGGTGAACAGGACAGTAAATCCTGGCTTAAATACGCTAAGGTAAAACCGGGCTTTATTTTTGCCTGCAGTATTGTTTAAAACACAACAATACAAGTATGAGCAAAATTTGGTCCTCAGTTCTTTAGGAATAGCTGCTTTGCAATTCTTGTCTTACTTATTACCTATTTTTTCCTTTAATGGACAAGAACATAATTGGTGATTTCCAAGCAATAATGATAGCGTCTGGTAAAATACGTGCTGACTTCAATTATCTTATGTTTACAGTTTAAAATGTGATAATCGTTCCATGTGGCTAACCCTACTGCAAACTTGTCCTACCTGCTTCTTCTGTTTACATATTATGAAGCCTATGAGAGAGCTCTTTTCCAAGCAAGAAATAATACTGTTAAAACAGCCCTTCACAGCCTCAGTGAAACAGCAAAATACAATAAATGATATTGCAGTCTTATTTCATCCTTGATCTAAGAATCTCACCGAACTTCATGAAATTTAATTGAATTTCACATGGAGCTTCTTCAGTGAAATTACTTGGCATAAAGTCACACAGGAAGTATATGGTGGAATTTGGTACAGGACCGATATCTGACTGCAAGTCTCATGCTCTCATGCTTTTGAAATGTCACCCAAGCTGCAGCTTTATGATGAGTTCCACTTGTCGAAACCCAAGAAAATCACAAGAAAGCCTCAAAGCAAACAAGGAAATAGTTGTTCTTCTTTACAAAGATCTTTGTTTTCCACTCTCATTGCCCAGAGTCAGAGAACTTTCCGTGTCTTTTTCCTATTTGCTTGAATTTATTTCACTCTTTTCCTTTCTTTCTGGCTTCTCCCCTTGTAAAATGCGCTATGTTAAACCTTCTCTTCTTCCAGTTACCTCTCTGTTTTATAGTGACTCTACACTCTCTTGTGCATTTTCTTATCCTTTAGTCAGCCTGGTATATGGTCAGTTAACTTTCTGTATGAGCGCATCGTTAGCTGTGTACTTCCTAGGTCTGTCTTCTTTTAGCTTTCCTACAAGCCAACAGGAGCGTACATACACTTGATCTCATCTTCATTAAACATTGCTTGGCCTTCTGGACCAAGGGAAAATTTCCCTTCCAAGGGAAAGTTTTATGACTAGTCCCATTCATGGAATCAGACGTTGAGCAGTTGTTATGCCTGTGCCCCAGCTGATGGTTTCTGCAGTGCTGAAGTACTGTTTACATCAGATGCAGAAAACATTTTTTGTTCATGCACTTGCTAGCCACTGAGAGAAAATTTCTAGAAGGAAGAATGAGGAGTGTTTGAGAATATAGCCAAGGAAAAAGGATGAGTGAAGGGTGAGCATGTAGTCTGAGGCAGTGAGAACAAGGAACGAATGCAATATGGAGAAAATCAAAGAAAGGAAGGTGGGCAAAGTGGTTGGAGGGCTTTTCCCTGCGTGTTACGAAAACAGTGCCCCTGTTGACATCCAGAGATGCTGCATCAAGCACATCAGGAGGTTCAGCTCCACAGGGAACAGAAAGTTTAAGGAAACCTATCAGGATATCAGAATTTAGACATGACATTTCTGTAACCAAGAGCACACAAGGGAGTGCTGCTACTGGTAATATATCTTTCTACTTTTGGTATTGAAGTGGCCATAATCCCATTTCTATGCAGCTGGTTGGAAAAAAGGGGAGACTGGGAGAACTTTTTAGGTTAAACTTGGAAAGACATTCAAACTCTTCAACTGGATTTGTGCCAAGCTGCCAGACAATATTTTGCAATACCATTCCCCCAAACACATTAATGAATATATACAACATTTTCACACAGTGTTTCCCAGTTTTTAAAGCCTACTATCAAAGAAAACAAAATAATCTTATTAAATGTCTGCCCTTATTGTTGTACAGCAACACGGTTCTCAGGAAATGCCATTTCCTCCACAGTCTGTAAGGAGCCATTACCAGTTTTTGCAGAGCTGCCACTGCTGCTGACTAGATTCCCTAAGAAAGAGTCATTGCCAATTTACTGTTTTGCCCTGCATTTCCCAGGGTAAGAGCCCTGGCTATGAAAAGATGCTGAAGCTGCTCACCTAAGCTGTCCCAGGTCATCTGAGAAGCTGGCCTATTCACAAGAAATGACTACAACACCCGAGAATCCATTACTAGCTTATGGAAACTTTGGTGAGTTAAGACAACTGAACTCAAGCCTGGATTAAATCAGTAAAAAGGCGACAGAGAGGCTGAGGAATTAATTTTTTTTTTTCTGCATTGTTGAGACCTGAAGGTGCAGGATGAGGCAGAAGGGTACTGTAAACACAAAGGAACTCCTGAGCATCTCAATCACTTCCCCTCAGTCCACCTTTCACTACTACTCATCACGCCTTCATTGCTTCTTTATCTTACTGGACTGCTCCCTTCTTGTTGTGGGATTGGACAACTGGTAACATATTTTGAAAGACCCCTTTCCAACTTGCCTTAGGCTTCAGTTTAGAAGCATCCCCGGGTTGGTTGTTTTCTTTTTTTTTTTTTAATCCACTCTGTAGCTCGGCTTTGGTGTTACTATTCATGTTCATGTTATGTTATTTGCATTATGAATTACATCTGTCTTGGTGGAATTAGGGTGTTTGATAGTAGAGGGACTGTGCAGCAACACAGCAAAAATAATATCTGAAAATATAACTACAATTGTATTCAGTAATTGGAAAAGCACATCTCAGTGGGAATGTATCTTGATTTAGCGAGTCAAGGCTCTGACTTGTTACAATTATGGCAAATGGGGCAGTTTTATTCTTTTATTTTTAAGCAAAACAACTGCAGTGCTTGAGACTTTCAGCAAAGAACTAGGAAATTTACAGGTAACCAAAAAATAATGGAGGGCTTGATCTTAAACGGCTGTGGTGTGCAGGAAGAAAGAGAGAACAGAAAAACCTGATGGTGCATTAATGACAGCTCCACTGCACAGCCTTTAAATGCCCAGCCAAAGTAAGACCCACAAGACAGGAGCAGAAGGTAAACACTTCATTTGTGATTTTTGTTTATCTTTAAATCCTTAGGAGGAACTGAGTTCATACAGTGATGGATGTTTAGACAAGGACAGTATTTCAACACTGCAAAGACCTAAGGAGTTCTATATATATATGTTAACTCTAAATGAACCTGCTTGGAACTAGAAGCGGATTAGCTGTAGAAGCACTGAGCATTGCTCAGGCAAATTTACCTTGCTTCATGAGTAATTTACCTCTTTCAAAGCAAGTCAGAAATGTAAACTATAAACCTGTGTAGAGATAGTATTCTGAGGAGATCATAATTAGATCCATATCTTTAATTCTTAGTTTACTTATTGTTCTCCTCCTGCCCTGTTACTCTGAGAGATCTATAAACCAGAGGTATTTCTGTTCAGTATATACCACAGCACTGAGGTGTGAACATGCAAATCAGCATTTCTAACATCTTTTTCTTAACATAATGCACAAAAACTAAGGTTAAAATAATGTTTCCCAGGGGATGCATCTAGTTTGTAACAAGCCCATTTAACAGTAGCTAAGCACATGTTAAATGGAACACTTCCACCCATGTCCTTTGCTTTTATTTCTATAGGCAAGATCAAATTAGTCATTAAGATTCTAAAGTGCTTACTTTGAACATATTTGTACTTTCACACAATACATCAGGCATCAGACCAGAACAATATTCAATTTTATTTGTTTCTAAGCTTCCTGAAGTTTATCTTACCTTAGGTATTCTGATGAGTTTTATCCTGCTTGCCAGTGAGTTTCTTTAGCTGTGGAAAAGTGGTCAAAGACATCAGTCAACCTGTACATAAAGCATGACTGAAGATGATGAAATTTTTTTTTTTCTTGTGGCTGATGATAAGTAAGGTCCTAAAAAAGAATTAGCTAGTGAGAATTCAAATATAAATTAAGACAGTCTAAACCAGCTTCACTTTGTATTCAGGTAATAAATGTTGTCTAAGATGTTACCTGACTTACTGATGGCATGCCTGATCCTTAAATGCAAGAAAAATTAAGTGGAGAATATAATGGGAGATGCATACCTGAGAGAACAGGTAATATCCAAAGCCACTTCAACAAAGACATGGTCAAATATAGAATGAACCGTCATAACTGTAACCAAGGTTAGTCAGAAGACCAAAATCTGAACTGTGATCTTTCCTCTCATTCAGATTCGTCACGATGCACCAGTGGCTCAGGATATTAACATCCCTATATTGGGGAGGTACAGATCATCTGGGTGAATGAGTATATCTGTGCTTTCTCTCATTCACAGAGTTGCTCAAAACCAAAGTCAGGAGTGAAAATGGTGCAAGCTACATATGGTATTCTGGCTTTTCATTAGGTTCTTCTGCACTTCTGAAAAACACTTTGCCATCCATTATCCTAAATTGCTTTTAACATACAGTGCAATTTAATCAGGACTGTAAATCTAAAAGTTACTTTTTCAAAATTTGGTGATATGTTCTTTATTTCTGAGTGGTTCTATTACATGGTATCTTTCACTTACATCAAAGTAAAAAAGCTAAAGTGGCAATTTCACCCTTATTCTGTTTTTTTCTAAAAAAATCACTCAGATTTGTTAAGTTCCTGTATTCTCTTTCTGTAATTCTTTCAATACTCCTTATATGTAGAAGGTTGATTTTTATATTTTTAAAATTACACTTTCCTTTAGGAGAGAAGAAAAAAAAGTTTTGAAGAGAAAGACTGCATTGGCCACATCAATATTTTAGCAACTCTCATAATGCAAGCAGAAAGAAAATGGATTGTTTAGAGGTCTGTCTTGTGGGGAATAGAACAATTATGATTCCTATTGGAATAAAAGAATGCATTCCATTTTTGTTAGCTGAATAATAAGACAATAAATTATTGGTATGGATTAAGTTCTTGGAATACAATGCTTTTTTCTACTTGGAGGACATTGATAAAATATTAATGAGGTCAGGTTTTTAAAGCCTCAGAAAGGATTTTGATAGTAATGGATGGAAAATGGAGAAACTAAAGCAGGCTTCCATTGAGGAAGTAAGAGCAAGGAGAAACAGAGAGATTAAACATAAAAGGGAAAAAGGGTAATCATATTGTTTTCTGGATAATAATAACAATAATAATATCAACAATAACAAGAATAATAATAGCAGCAGTGATGTGCAGAGAGATAAAGGTGAGGGAACATGTTATAAGAAATGTGTAAAGGATAGGGAAAACTAGCAAGGGATAAGGACACAAAATTCAATAAAGTTAGCATAGTACACATTGAAGCAGCAACACTGAAGGGGGTATGAAAAATATATAAAGTGGGTTTTTTTTTTCTCACAGTTGTCTGATGTAAAGGAACTTTGTAAGTGCAAGGAAAGGAGATAGTGGAAATTACCAGTTTGTCAAAAAAAGGTTTTAAAGGGAAAAAAAACAAAGGTTCAGAAATCACGACATAAAACATAATTATAAAGAGAATCAGCCATATCTGTCAAAAAAAAAAAAAAAAAGCCAAAAAGAGGACGAGTTGAAAGAAAGGAAGTCAGTAATACTGCTGTATCAAAACCAAAGAACAGTGGGAAACCAAGTTCATTGGAACCATGTAAAACCATCTCTTAAATGTGTGGGGGACAGGATTTCAGAGTGTTGTTTCCATTTTGACAAGTGCCACATCGACACATTTTAGTAAAAGGAAAGGCTACAAATGATATTATGTGACTTTTTAAGCCTGGGTTCAAATATTGTATGATAAGATGATTTTTGTTTTCCTCAGGGAGAGCTTTTAAAAAACATTACTGAAAAAAAAAAATTATTCAAAAGATGACTCAGTGGGTAATGCAGGAAGAACTTCACTGGCAGTCCACTGATGTTGGAAAGCAGTAAATTAATTTATTGCCAATCAAAACCAGAGTTGCATGGTGAGAAAAAAGGACAAGAATTAAATCACCTTCTCCCCACTCTGTCTTCCCAAGCTTAACATCATCCCATCACTGACTCCTCTACCTTCTTTTTGGTGGCTGCTTATTTTTTTCCCCTGAATGTGATTTCAGAGGCGCTGTGACCATTGCTGATGGGCTCGGCCTTGGTCAGAGGCAGGTCTGGCCTTGAGCTGGCTGGTGTTTGCTCTGTCAGGCCTGCAGAGAGCTTCTGGCTGCTTCTTGCAGGAGCCGCCCTTCCCGCCCTCCTACACTAGAACCTTTCCACACAAAAGCACAACACTAAGTAAGTGTCACTGGAATGCTGATGGCAATAGAGCAATATGAGGCAAGGAAGGGTAAAAATAGTGGCTTGGAGGTCCACCCTGTGTGCTGGGATGAAAAGCAAGTGGAGCATTCCTTTACCTGTTCCCTGTTTTGTGCACTGTTGAGGGCTTGGCAGAACTTTATTCACTTGGCCTAAAGTGTAAAGTCCAAGAATGGCTCTTAGATTGAACTTTTAAGAGGATCTTTCATTGATCCGTAACTATGTCTTTTTATTTATTTATTTGGAGAGCTGTGTGTGTGTGCATGAAAGTGGGGGAAGTTTTCTGGCAGTCTCCTGCTGAGGATTTTCACCTAAGATACATAACTAACGTGCTAAACTATTACTAAACTTTTCTGATCCTGTTTCTGAGTTTGTAATGTTGTATTGAATGTAATTTGGAGAAGAAAAGTGAATTTAAGGGAAATTCGTATAATTATTTTGAAAAAAGTTATAAATTAAATAGTTAGATAACGATAGAAAAGTGAATCAAATGAGACAGTCCTACACTTTAAAAAAATATTTATTTAACCAATTCGTAATATTTTCTTTATTTTTTACTCTCTAATGTCTGAGAATTTAAGTAAGATCTGATGCTTAAACTGGATTACATTGTATTCATGGTTAACACAAAATAAACCACTGGTATTTGTTGAAATTGGCTTGCTATTCTTATTTGTTCTAAAACACATTTGTTATAAAATCTCCACTCACTGAAGTCAGTAAAACACAGTCCAAATGGGACTCCAGTTTAACTCAAAATTTATCCTGAAGGCTGACTTCAGTTTTCAGGGTGTGTAGTATTTAAATGCCCATGTGAGTGACACACCCATTAGTTTTAATGAAATTAATAAGCCCTCTTTTAAACACAGTATGATTGGAAACCACATAGAGTAACAGGTAAGGTGTTTTACAGTTCCTTAAGTTGTTTAATCTGTTTAATATTTCATATGAAACTGTGATTTTACTTTTTTTTTTCCTCTGGATTTATTTTGAAACAAGGAGATATACAATACTGGAATTTTATATTCCTCATAACAAGCTCTCACGTCCTGCTTTTTTTGTATGGCAAGCAAATTTGGTGGCCTTCTACGAAGGTGTTACAACATTGGTGGATGAGGGAAGAAACTGATGTTATCTGGCTGGACTTGTGCAAAGGATTTGTCACTGTCCCATATGATACCCTTGTCTCTAATTTGGAGAGACATGGATTTGATGGATGGAACACTAGGTGCATAAGGAATTGTCTCAAAGAGTTGTAGTCAGTGGCTCAATGTCCAAGTGGAGATCAGTGACGGGTGACACTCCTTGGGGGCTGGTATTGGGATTGGCACTATTTAACATCTTGGTCGGTGACAGGGACAGTGGGATTGAGTGCATCCTCAGCAAGCTGTGTGGTACAGTTGATGTGCTGGAGAGAAGGGATGCCATCCAGAGGGACCTTGACAGGCTTGAAAGATAGTCCTGTGTGAACCTCATGAAGTTCAAGAGGAGCAAGTGCAAGTTCCTGCACATGTCAGGGCAATCCCAAGCACACCTACAGGCTGGATGGAGGAATGGATTAGGAGCAGCACTGAGGAGAAAGACTTGGGGGTATTGGTTGATGAAAAACTCAACATGAGCTGGAAATATGCTTGCAGCCCAGAAAGCTAAGCATATCCTGGGCTGCATCAAAAGAAGTGTGACCAGCAGGTTGAGAAAAGTGATTCTTCCCTTCTACTCTGCTCTCATGAGTACCCCTCCTGGATTACTCATCCAGCCCTGGGGCCCCTGGTAAAAGAAAGATATTGAGCTGTTGGAGCGAGTACAGGGGATTGCCACAGGGATGATCAGAGGGCCAGAGCATCTCTCCTGAAGACTGGCTGAGAGAGTTGGGGTTGTTTAGCCTGGAGAAGGCTCCAGGAAGACCTTATGGTGGCCCTCTAGTATTTAAAGAAGGCCTGCAGTTGAAGCTGCAGAGGGACTGCTTGCAAGGATGTGTAGTGACAAGACAAGGGGTATTATGATTAAACTGAAGGAGGGTAGATTTAGATTATATACAAGGAAAAAATTCTTCACTATGAGGATGNGGGGATTGCCACAGGGATGATCAGAGGGCCAGAGCATCTCTCCTGAAGACTGGCTGAGAGAGTTGGGGTTGTTTAGCCTGGAGAAGGCTCCAGGAAGACCTTATGGTGGCCCTCTAGTATTTAAAGAAGGCCTGCAGTTGAAGCTGCAGAGGGACTGCTTGCAAGGATGTGTAGTGACAAGACAAGGGGTATTATGATTAAACTGAAGGAGGGTAGATTTAGATTATATACAAGGAAAAAATTCTTCACTATGAGGATGGTGAGGCAGTGGAACAGGCTGCCCCATTGCTGGCACTGTTCAAGGCCAGGTTGGATGGTGCTTTGAGAAGCCTGGTCTAGTGAAGGATGTCCCTGTCTGTGACAGGGGGGTTGGAACTAGATGATATCTATGGTCCCTTCCAACCCAAACCATTCTATGGAATTATTAATTTATTCATCAAGCTCTTCTTCACTAAAGCTTTGGAGTTGAGCACTGTAGTATTTGAACTAGCATAAAGAAAGGGTAGTGTTAGTAACCCTTTAGTTTATTGTTCAGAGCTAAATATAAATGTGATGGTAATAAATGGTGACTTGATATTAGTGCATGAAAGCTTTTATTATGAATTGTGAATCATGTCTGGAAGAATTCAACTCATAATATTCCCTCAATTTCTAGAGATATTCCTAAAGTGAATTTATATAATAAAAGGGAATAAAAGAAAGTCTATTGCACCTTGTGAACTGTTCTTTCTTCATAGACCACTCTTAAATTGTATAAACAGTCTGAGAACTAATGGATTAGGCATCACAGTTGAACCTAATTTGGGAAAAAAATTACAACATAACAAAATATTCGGCAAAGGGCACTAACATTGAAGTATTAGAACTATTCAAAAGCACTTCAACATCTAACAGAGCAAGTTGATTTCAACTTGTAACCAGTCATATTGTGGAGAGTGGGCCTGACAACTATATTGGCACTTGTGGGGTGACTTACCTGCAGATTTCTGCACCTTTAGGTTACAAGTCAGGCTTTGCAGAATCAAATTCACATGTTCAATACTTTGACAGACTTGGGAGTAAGTAGTCTAGATTTTTTTTTTTCCTTCCGCCATTTTAAAGGAGAAGATTCCAGTGCTCTTCTGGGTACTTGTAGAGCTTTCACTGATGTCAAGCAAGTTTCAAATATATATGTGCATACAATTTTTTCTTAACTGCAGTTACACTGTGACATTCAGGTTAAGCTTCTGTGGTAAGGAAATAGTTTACAAATCAGCGTGTTTCAAAGCTAACCTTCTACTGTCATTATTTGATATGCAAGGACAGAATAAAGTCAGAAAGGATTAAAGCATGAAGGACGTTATTATAAAAAAGGTGGGGTAGAAAGCCTAAATCTAATATACACTCTGTGAAATGCTGACTGTTGGAAGGAGAGATTCAGATCAGGAATGGTTAGTTCCAACAGTGTCATTACCAAGCTTTCATTCTGAACTCCAAGTTGGTAGACAGCAATCAATTTCAAAATACATTTGGAGATAAGTAAAAGAACAGTAACACTGCTTGCAATCTGCTGTTCTTTCTGTGTTTTGTACATCAGACAACTGATATTTGTCACTCAATTTACCTGTAGAGTATTGTAGTATTTCATGGAAATATTGGTGAGAAAGGATCTCAGAGAACATCTTGTCTGACCTGCCTCTCAAAGTAGGCCTATGGCCAGCACTAGGTCAGGTCAGGCAATGGTTTGTCTAGCCAAATCCTGAAAACCTCCAAGGACGGTGATCCTGCAGTACCTGTGCATAGTTTGTTAACAGTACTGCACTAGTCCCCCAGCAGAGAAGGTAGACCTTTTCTCCTAATGTTCAAAACAAACCTACCAAGCCAAAATAGACATTGCCCTTTGTAGCACTGTGCCATACTACTGAGAGATGTTTTGTTATGTCATTTTTCTAACTCTTCTTCAAGTATTTTTTAATTAAATTAACTTATTTGGCAGAAAGAGAAAGCCAAACCAAACCAACAAAATCAAAGAAGTCCAACTCTTTCAAAGCTTCTTTATATGAACTCAGATCCTGATCATACTCTCTTGTATGATCCCTTCCACATACTCTCTCCATTTCCTCAACATCCTTGTTGGGTTCCAGGTATGGTTCCTACTGTTGCTGCAAAGAGGGAGATAGTAACTTTCCTTGATCTGCTGACACCTTTTCCTAGTGTAGCCCGCATGTGATTTGTCTTGCTGGTGAGAAGAATACACTATTTTCAAGCTTTTAATCACAACTTATAGGCCTTTCTCAACAGCTGTTTCCCAGACTGTATTAATGCACAGGGTTTCTCTGCCCCAAATGCAGAACTTCTTATTTATTCATTTTGAACTTCATAAAGTATATTCTATCTTGACCCACAAGTTTCTTAATGCCCCTCTGGACTGAAGTTCTACTAGTTAGTGTCATCCAAAGATTTGATGAGAATGCATTCTGTAACATCCAGGTAAATAATGAAGATGCCTAGCAATATTAGCCACATTACTGACTTTCTTCTGAGTCTTCAGCTTATCAATAGCTGATAGTCACCTTATTGTTTCCTCTTCTTTGAACCTTGGGATTCCATCCAGTTTTCAGCCCACATAAGCATCTTCTTCCAGCCTATATAGTCTCAGCTTCCAAATGAGAATGGTGTGAGAGAGAGTCAAAATTTCTAGTAGTGTCAAAGCATATTACATTGTCTTCTCTTTCCTCATTCACTCGCATGATTTCCCTCTGGTAAACCCATGCTGATCATTCCTAATTACATTTTTGTCCTTTAAATTGATTCCATGAGAACCTGCTCCATGATCTTTCCAGATAGTAATGTGAGGCTGACAGAACAACAGTGTCCCAAAGTCTTGCTTTTTAACTTTTTTGAAGATGGGCATAACCTAAACTTTCTTCCAGAAATCAGGACCCTCCCTCAATTGTCATAATATTTGGCAGACAAGAGACAGAAATGTCACTATCACTATCTTTCAGTACCCTTTGGTAAATCTCATCTGGTCCTGAGAATTCTAATGTTCTCATCTTGTCTAAGAAGTTTCAAACTGTTCTAACACCCAATTTGAGTGTTTCTCTCTTTCACAATTAATTCCAGGATTGTGCTTTGAAATTGCATTGCCACTTACATGAGCACAAGCTGAGGAGGGGTGGTGAGGTAGCCCTAGAGGGCTTGTCTTGTCTTGTTAGGTATTGTCTTGATTGTCTGGAGTTTAATGACGGTGATGATAAGGTTGAATGTTTATGAGTTAGAATTAGGGGGAAGGCCAACAACACGAACATCCTGGTGGGAGTCTTTACAGACTGTCCAACCAGGATGAAGAGGTAGATAAAATCTTCTTCGGGCTCAAAGCCTGAGCTTTGGCTGGAACTCAGGAAGAAAAAGAGAGGTTCTGCTTGACTGGAACCTGGCACATGTGATGCCTATCCTCAAGGAGGTCTGGAAGGAGCAGCGGGTGAACTATAGGCCTGTCAGCTTCACCTCGGTGCTTGGGAAGGTGATGGAATAAATCATCTTGAGTACCATCATGCAACACATGCAGGACAACCAGGTGATCAGGTCCAGTCAGCATGGGTTTATGAAAGACAGATCGTGCTTGACCAACCTGATGTCATTCAATGACAAGGTGGCCTGCTTATGGGATGAGGGGAAAGCTGTGGATGTTGTCTACCTGGACTTCAGTAAAGCCTCCAACACTGTTCCCCACAGCATCCTCCTGGAAAACTAGCTGCTCGTGGATTAGATGGGTATACTCTGCACTGGATTAAAAACTGGCTGGACTGCCAGGCCAAAAGGGTTGTGGTGAACATAGTTAAATCCAGCTGGCAGCAGGTCACAAGTGGTGTTCCCCAGGGTTCTGGGGCCAGTCCTTTTTAGCATCTTTATTAATGATCTGGACCAGGGGATTGAGTGCACCCTCAGTAAGTTTGTAGATGACACCAAATTGTGTCAGACTATCGGTCTGCTGGAAGACAGGAAGGCTCTGCAGAGGGACCTGGACAGGCTGAATCAATGGGCAGAGGCCAACTTTATGGGGTTCAACAAGGCCAAGTGCCAGGTCCTGCACTTTGGTCACAATAACCCCAGGCAATGCTATGGGCTCGGGGCAGATTGACTGGAGAGCTTCATGGAGGAAAGGACCTGGGTGTGTTAGTGGACAGCTGGATGAGCATGAGCCAACAGTCGTCCCAGGTGGCCAAGAAGGCCAACAACATCCTAGCCTGTATCAGGAACAGTGTGACCAGCAGGAGTAGAGAAGCAAATAGTTCTATTATACTGAGCTCTGGTGAGGCCATACCTCAAGTACTGTCTCCGGTTTTGGGCTCATCTCTACAAGAAGGACATTGAGATGCTGGAGCGTGTCCAGAGAAGGGCAACAAGGCTGGTGAAGGGTTTGGAGCACAATTCCTATGAGGAGAAGCTGAGGGAACTGGGGCTTTTTAGTCTTAAGGATGCTGAGGGGAGACTTTATTGCTCTCCCCAACTACCTGCAAGGAGGGTGTAGAGAGGTGGGAGTCGGTCTCCTCTCTCAGGTAACAAGTGATAGGATGAGAGGAAATAGTTTCAAGTTGCACCAAGGGAGATTTAGGTTAGATATTAGAAAGAATTTCTTTACTGAAAGAGTAGTCAAGTATTGGAACACGCTGCCCAGGGAAGTGGTAGAGTCACCATTCCTAGAGGTATTTAAAAGGTGTGTAGATGTTGTTCTTGGGCAACGTGGTCTAGAGGTAGACTAGGCAGGGTTAGTGGTTGGATTCAGTGATCTTAAAGGTCTCTTCCAACCCAGGTGATTCTATGATTCTATGACAAAGAAGAGACGAAGTGTCACTTATCCTTGTTTTATAGTTCTTTTCCATTTGCTCAGATCAGGTGGCTGAAGATTAATTGAGTAAAGGAGTACTAGGTACTACACACATACAGAGTAGATAAGATACTTTTCTAATGGCTGGTTTTGGCTATGTTAAGATTTTGAAAAATTTGAGCCACTGTGAGGTCCGTGACTCTTTTTGCTCTCCCAGTTTAGGCTTATGTATTTCCACTCCAACATTTCTCTCTGAGTCATTTTTTTCATAAGACATTTAACATGAACAAAGTAGTGCTGCAAACAAGATATGCACAGCTTAAATTGCAAAGAAATTATTTAATACTAAATCACAGAATAGGTAGTTAAAACTAATGAGCAATTACACTAACTATTGATATTAANAGGATGCTGAGGGGAGACTTTATTGCTCTCCCCAACTACCTGCAAGGAGGGTGTAGAGAGGTGGGAGTCGGTCTCCTCTCTCAGGTAACAAGTGATAGGATGAGAGGAAATAGTTTCAAGTTGCACCAAGGGAGATTTAGGTTAGATATTAGAAAGAATTTCTTTACTGAAAGAGTAGTCAAGTATTGGAACACGCTGCCCAGGGAAGTGGTAGAGTCACCATTCCTAGAGGTATTTAAAAGGTGTGTAGATGTTGTTCTTGGGCAACGTGGTCTAGAGGTAGACTAGGCAGGGTTAGTGGTTGGATTCAGTGATCTTAAAGGTCTCTTCCAACCCAGGTGATTCTATGATTCTATGACAAAGAAGAGACGAAGTGTCACTTATCCTTGTTTTATAGTTCTTTTCCATTTGCTCAGATCAGGTGGCTGAAGATTAATTGAGTAAAGGAGTACTAGGTACTACACACATACAGAGTAGATAAGATACTTTTCTAATGGCTGGTTTTGGCTATGTTAAGATTTTGAAAAATTTGAGCCACTGTGAGGTCCGTGACTCTTTTTGCTCTCCCAGTTTAGGCTTATGTATTTCCACTCCAACATTTCTCTCTGAGTCATTTTTTTCATAAGACATTTAACATGAACAAAGTAGTGCTGCAAACAAGATATGCACAGCTTAAATTGCAAAGAAATTATTTAATACTAAATCACAGAATAGGTAGTTAAAACTAATGAGCAATTACACTAACTATTGATATTAAAGATGAGTCTTTGTGGTCCAAGCAATTATCAGACTCACGGGCAAGGTCAGCTCCTGTTACTCCTCGGAATGGGCTCATCCTCAGTGTTGCTGAGTTGCCATCTTATGGCTCCCTTTTTTTCCTTACGATTTTTTACCTTTTTGTGCCAGTTCTTTTTCTCTTGAATCCTTGTGTAGATAGCTATTGCCATCTGAACAGCTTCACCTCTTTCTGCAGCCTTACCTTTCTCGCAATTTGGAATTAAGCATTAAGCCAAAGTTACCTAGCTTAACTAAATAAAAAATAGACCTTAGCTCAAAATACAGTGGAATGTCTGGGAGGAGTTACACCACTGGTTCCTCAAGACTCTAAAAAAACAAACCCATGCTTGCTTTCCCAGGAAGGCAAAATTTTTCATTAGGTGTCTAAATGGTTTTTAATATGTGAACTCAGTCACCCATACATTGGTGTTACACAGAATATGACAGCAGAATTCCTGCAGGCTTGCGACCACAAATTGGAATTTCTCTATGCTGCCACCCGTCCATTTCTCAGCCTCTCAGGTCCACCAGCTTCCCTAAGAGGTCATTGTAAGAGCAAACAATGTAATTTAATGCAGCTCAAAGCATCAGTAACATATGAAGCCAACACACGAACAGTCTCATACAAGAAGGCAGATGATCTCACTGGCTTTAGGTCGTACTCTGATCTCCCCTCCAGGCCCTCCTCCTCCAGTGCGTAAGTGCTCTGCCAAATAGAGAGGTTAATGGGGGCTATGCTGTGGCAGGGGATCTTTATTGAGTGTAAAAATGCAGCTGGCTTTTAAAACCATAAAGGAAAGTATTCTGTCTGTCCTAGGGAGTCACTTTTTCCTTGATAGCATAGCACAGTTCTGCATGAATTCTACTTATCTTTCTCTCTCTCTGCACAGAGTGAGGAAGCAGAACAAATGAACCATAGAAACTCAGCCAGTTTGGGGAATTTTAAAAATTCTTTTTGAGATTAAGATTTCAGTGCCCACAGTTTTGTGTGTGCTAAGAAGCTTTGCTCACAAATGAGTGCTGAAGCATGACCTGAATGTCCCTTTTAGGTCATCAGAGCCAGAATGATCTCAACCATTTGGCTTTCAGGTTATGCATCGGTCAAGTGAATACTTACTTTGAAGTCATTTCAGCTGAGAAGGTTAAAGGTTGCATTTGCAATTATGACTTGTATGTCCCAGCTTTAAACTCCAAGCAGTATCATAAAGTCAGTTCTCAAGTTTTCAACATAAGCAACCGAACACATTTCTCGAAGTCTGGAATTAATGATTGTTAATCTTCCATTTATTTTTCCCTTTGGTTTTGATGTTCCTTTGCTTTAGTGCTTTTAAACATTATGAAGATATTATATAAGCAATTTTTTTTTTAATTTCACCTATTTTAGGGTGACATAGCTATTTTCATCTAAAAGATGCATATTCTTTTCAGCAGGTTTTCATATATCCACAGAAATTCTATTCTAGTGGGACCTTACAACCCTTTTTTTCCTATGTGATAGTTAAGAAAACCACCTAATAAACCATGGAACTTTCTTCCAATCCACTTTATCAATTATGTGTTCACATAAAGATCATTCAGACTACTTGGAACCAGTGTAGTGGTAAATGACAAATGAAATTTTATTGCAGTCTTTCACTGGTGCATGTTAAACAGACTAGTACAGAAGCTGTAATATTCTGATATTCTGTTTTACATTACAGTTAATTCACTGCCAACTCTTTTAATAAGCATCTTTTTTTTAAATTCAAGCAAGATAAATTATTCACTCTTTATTGAAGGAATAAAAATCATTCAAAGAATTGACAAACTGTGATGTATTTTTATGTTTATTCTTCCCTTTCCAACTCGTAAAAAAGTTACTTAATTTACTTTTCAAATTAGTGAAGTTACTTTTTAGGGCTGATATGTGGGTAATTCCATAATGTCAAACTTGTACAACATTTTTCAATACATAAATTTAATGAAATTCATAATTGCCTTAAATCAAGCACTAACAAAGCTCTGTTCATATACATTAGAATAAATAACAATAACATTACAAAAAGTAGTAGTAGTAGACTGTGATGTTGGGCAAGAAAAAGAAAATACTTAAACATAATGAAAAAACAGGGGTTTTTATACATCACTTGTCCCTTGAGACAAAGGTAAGGCTAGAAGAGTCTTTAAGCTCTCGCTCATATCTGTTTTAAATTAATTTTAAAAAGGAAACATCCTGATTACTGTCTATAATCCTTTATCTGCTCACTGAAGTGCATTTATCTGTGTTTATATAAAATAGCATATGAATACTTAGAATTGACTGACTTTTCCAGAAAGTTGGGGTTTTAGGGTTGTTTTTTTTTTAGTTTTTGAATACTGGATAGTGTGCTTCCTGGAAATACTGTCTACTAATTTATTATTGCTAAAGATTTTGCAATTGCCTCACAAATCCTGATGGTTAAAAAAGGAAAGTCAGTTTGCCAAATTCCTCTCTATGCTGCTGAAGGTTGTGATTAAAGATAGTGATGAAAGGTTGTGATGAAAGATAAAATCTACTTACCTCCAGGTCATTAGTTTGAATATATGTCATACTGATGGTGACCTATGACATGTTCCTGCTTTTTCTTATCAAACATTCTGAAAGTGGTTTCTTTCAAAATCAGGAACTATACTTGTGAATATAAGCTTGAAGCTTAAATGGACAGGAGACCAGCTATCCTTTAATATTGGAAGCTTGGCCTTCCAAGTTAGGTTTTGAGGTACATTGACACTTTGGGGATGGCTTTAAACTAATTGCTACCTGTGTTTGCAATTATTTTTATTTTTTTCAGTGAAAAAGTGTGACAGCTAAATGTTGTGGGGGGTTTTCTTCCCTCTGTCTTCTCTTTCTTTTCCTTCTTTCCTGCAGCAGAGCAGGAAAATCCTCTAAATAGATGATGAGCTTGGTGCAACCATAATGACCAGTTTCTCTACACCAGAAAATTAATATATGTACTGATGGTATTACTTCTGGCTTGCTAAACTGAGCTGTTTGTAAATAAATTGGCTTGGATGTCTAATTGTACTTTCACTCCTATATCTCAGCCGTAGACCATAAACAGGGCAGTATATGGAGGTTTGCACTTTGAAGAACCACAAACGTTCATGTTCTGTTGCCTTTATAGGATACAATCCAGTAGGAGCAATGCTGTCTGGACTTCCAGGAGAGTTTAAAATCCATGGGTTTTACATTGCTTAGCTATTTTCATTCAATTCTTCTATAACCTTTGTTGCATTCTTTCAAATATTTTTATGCCTTACAACTGAATTATAACTTGATCATGCCCCCCTTCATAATGGACTATAAAAAAAAAATAAAAAAAAATCAGGAACTTGAATTGGGTGCTACTGATATACAAGCTTTATCTGACAGATGAAAATGCTAATTCAACCAGCCACATGTCATCCCAATCTAAAAGAGTATGATTTTATTCATAACTCATAAAATGTCATGTCTTAAGGTTGCAGAAAAATAGATAGAAATAAAGAGCTGGGAAAAAAATACCCTTGGCTGTAAACAAATGTCTGATGATGTTTTCTGCAGCATAACGTGAACACTGATGAATCTGCTGTACCTATGCTGTTGATTAACACTCTTTTGTGAAGATCAGTGGCCCCTAATGACTTTCTGTAGTGGAGCAAGATTAATTCTTAGCAGGCAGTATCAGGTCACATGTAGCAAATGTGATGGTGATGAGGCACTCTAAGGAAAGAACAGGAAAATTATCTTTATCATCACTGTTGACAGCCCATCTATGTGCATTTTTAACAGATCTGAAGTCATAATCACCATATAGGTGACTGATGATTTTACCTCAGCAACACTTTCAAATTCTGAAACAGTTCCAAAGCCTTTTTTACTGTGCTTGGTTTGGGGTTTTGCTGCATCTTTATCTCATGTTCATTAACCCAGACTAGCACTGGCTTTTACCTTGTTCAGGGATGGGTGACTGCTGCAATGAACTACCCATTTAAAGCTAGGGTCGGAAGAATTGTTTTGATCTTAGATGAGCAGCTCTGTGTAGAACTCAATTTTGAAACAGACTTTGCTGAGACAGCAAAGAATTGCTCAAATAATTCTGCAAAAAATTCAACAATGATTTATATGATACTCAACCATAATATTCAAGACAGCTAGCTTATTTTGGAAAACTACTTATAGGAAAATTGTACAAAAAGTACACTTGTGACAATCGATATTTTTAATTTAGAGTGACTGAAAGCACACATTTCTGAAGACAATCCTAACATTAAGAATACTTGTCCTTTATCATTCAAAAAAGTCTGTGTTTTTTGTCTAGAAATTTAGGTACACATCATTAGGCAACTCCCTTGTATGCCTTTTCTCACTGACACAGGATTTTCCCTGTCCTCTTTTAAGGTGTGACTTTGGAAGCTTTGGCATTAATTTATTTTCCTCCTAATCCCACTGCAAGAAAGCAGAAAACACCATCCAATGGTCTTACATCAGCTAAGGCAACCTGGTGGCCCAGACCCAGCAACTTTTGATCGTTCAAACCTCTTGAATATGCTTTCTTTAATCCTACTCACAGATGCACGTACTGAAGGCCACACATTTTTTTTTTAGCAGCTTAAAGATAGATCAGGTCTATAAAACAGGGACTGAAGTAGGAATCACTGTAAAATTCTACTAATCAAAGCTTTTGAGGGAGAAAATATTTCAAGGAAATTCAAGTTCAGGAAAACTAAATCCTCAATAGCAGGCAGTTTACCTCTGCAGTCACCTCTAAAGAAATCCTCAAGGGTATGATGTTTACCTACATGCTCCACAAGGAGAATCTCTTTAATCAGATAATTTATACTTCCACTTTCAGCTCTATGGCTTTCAGACCACTAGCCGTGCAGTGTGACTGTGTTCAGAGGACATTCTTGATTGCCAGCTAAGTTTTACAGAAAATGGCCACTGAGGAGATGGAGGAATGAAAATTTCTTTCTAAAATGTTCTGAAACATAGAAGTCTTAGACATATATATATATATATATTTCTCTTCCTAGAGGTGATGTCGAGTGTCCAACACTCAAGAATTCAGGCAGTGCTGTAGGAAATACCAATACAATAGCCTCTTGGTGAAACAACAGAAACAGAATTCAATCCTATGATTTACTAAATTCTCAGACACCACAATAAAAAATACAGGCCCAGAAAGTATAATTTGTATTTTATTACAGGCAAATCTTGTATAAATTGTGACATTTATGAAGAAGTATCTGCAACACAACATTTTACTTTCATAAAATCGTACAAACTAAATGACAGTGTGAGAAAGTAGCAATTTAATATATTAAACTTTCTGATAAGTAACATACAACCTACCTTTCAAAGACTAACAGAAAAACTATGAGAGCATTACTTATATAAACAAAGGACTGATACAAAACCCACTAAAAACAATGTGTGCCTTTTGATTAACTTTATTGAGTTTTTGATTAGGCTTGTATTGTTAGAGATATAAATAATTTTTGCGTAAATGTTAATGTTAGTTTTGCTGTTAATGTGCAGAAACAAATTTTACTCCAATGTAAACTGTACCTCAGAATGTTGTTTTCAGTCTACATATTAGATATTTTTTGTTCTAGGGGCAGGTGTTTATACAGTGTCTGCATATAAAACTGCTAACTTTTTCATTTTGACTTTTCATATAAGTGAAACCAAATAATAACTTCATAAAAACATCCTAATAGAAAACAAGAATGATTTGCATCACTGTGGATCTTGGATTTGAGCTACATGATTAAGATAGGGTCCATAATAGGTCAGAATATGTTAAAAAAATGGTGTCCTCACCACTCTCTCAGTATTCAAGTTCTGCATTGAAGATGTAATTTTTTGTTTGTTCTCTAGCCCTGAGTACTATAAGGAAGAAACTAGCAGAATATTCAGAATGTTGAATCCAGGTGTAATGGGTGTGCATGGCAAGTTAAACCTGGGGACAAGAGAGGGGTTGGGGGGAAGGTGTTTCTAAGTTTCGGGTTTATTTTTCATTACTCGTCTCTGATCTGATTGGTAATAAGTTTAAATTAATTTCCCCATCTCAAGTCTGTTTTGCCCGTAAAGGTAATTGGTGAATGATGTCTCCTTATCTCCTCTCTGTCCTTATCTTGACCCTCGAGACTTTCACTATTGCCCTTGGTTCAGCTAAGATAGAGTTAATTTTCACCAGAAGTTGGGATGGAACACAGCCAGGACAAATGACCTGAACTAACCAAAGGGGGTATTCCATACCATATGACATCATGCTCAGAATAAATGGAAGCTAGCGGTGGAGGGGCACCTTGGCTCCAGGACTTGTGGTCTGAGTTGCATACTCATTCCGCGAGAAACTGCATTGTGTATCACCTGTTGTGTATATTCTAAGTATTGTTGTTGTTGTTATTTCCCTCTCCCTTTGCTGTCACAGTAAAATGTCCTTATCTCACCCCACAAGTTTCATCTTTGTCTTCCCATTTTCCTCCCCATCCTGCCAGGGGAGGGGTAAGCAAGGTGATGCTCAGCTGCCAGTTGGTGCTAAACCACTACAGTAATATTTTCTCTCCCCTTGTCCAGCTGAGGAGGGGAGTAATAGAGTGGCTTTGGTGGGCACCTGTCCTTCAGCCAGACTTAACTCACCACACCATGCCAAAAGTTTGGGTACATGCCATCACAGTAATGTGTGGGCTTAATGTGCCTACTATTTCCCTGTGAGGTCAATACAGACAAAAAGACATCATATCCTATCACTGCATGCTCTTGTAAACAGTCCCTCTCCAGCTTTCCTGCAGGCCCCCTTTGGGTTGCAATAAGGTCTCCCTGGAGCCTTCACATCTCCAGGTTGAATAAGCCCAACTCTTTCAGTTTGTCTTCACAGGAGATGTGCTCCAGCCCTCTGATCATCTCTGTGGGCCTCCTCTGGACTCTGGACCAGCTCCAGCAACTCCATGTCCTTGTATTGAGGGCCCCAGAGCTGAATAGAGTACTCCAGTTTTCATTCTTACAAGCCAGGAAAAAACCAACCAAGCAAACAATAAATTAAACAGTAAAATTAAATTTGTTTACAATGAATGTTGACTATTTTTTGACGCAGCAGTTAGACCCCCTAAAATTTATTTTTTAAATAATTTTGAAAATTAATAGTTACTTTTTCTAGTGGTGTTCACATTTGTATATTTTTCTTCCACTGCAGTCTATCTCCCATGCTGCTAGAAGATTTCTCTTGATAACATATTTTGCTGTTAAATTCACATACTTGCTTTCATTATTTCTTAAGGGTGAATAACAATATTTGTCAAGGGTGTCAGACGTGTAAGAATAGACACTGACTCCTTGAGTGTTCTTGAGAACTCCCTAAACTAGTTCTCACTGAGCTCAGAATCTGAAGTGTGAAAAACCTCCTCCTTTTACCTATGATTCATATTCTTTTCTAACCTTGTATTTTACTCTCTGTGTGGAACTGTTAGTTTATAGCAATGCAGGGAAACATATGTGTATCATACTAATAAAACAGGATCATGAATAGATCTTTTTCACTGTAGCACCTCTTCATCATAAATAGCCCTCTTGAACTTCATTATAATAGGAACATAAACCATTTTAGGAGCCAGATAACATATTCCATTACATGTTGTTGTGAAATAAATACTGAAATTCTTCAGGTAATGTAACATTCTAACAGAAAGTGTAAACTCTCAGATATTTCAGGTGATGACCAATACAGAAGCCTTAGGAGGCAGTCTGAAAGAAGACATTATCCTTCACCCTTTAGACAAAAGCTTTTCAACATTATGGTTTTGATTATGTCTCTAAAAACCGTTAAATGAAATAAATAAAAAGACTTGTCATCTACGGTTATGCAGAATCCAATATGCCAAACCCAAGACAAACTGAGTTTGACATTAGGAAAAAATTGAGTGTGACAGCTGCAGCAGTTACATCTTGTAGAAGGATGTATGTGCTTGCAGACTTTACATCAGGTCCTGGTTGGGAGCTGGCATTTTCAAAGGTCATGAAGCTCCTTAGCACTGTTCAATTACTGCACAAAGGGTACCTCTGACAGTTTTAACACCGTGGTTAAATTAGCTGAGCACTATCTGAGACAATCAAACTTTTGACAGGAATGGTTGGATAATATCTGTGTATCACAAAAAATTGCAAATACCAGTTCCATGTAACCCCACCCCCACAACTTCATTTTTGAAAGACAAGGAAAATATCAGAGAATGATTTAGTTGTCTTGTAGCTTGTGAAAGTATCAACACTCTCAGCCTGACATTTTTTATCATTGCTTTGCGCAAATACAGATATTGAATGAGGTATCAGGCAAAATCTTTAATTTAAGCTGTTTTCTTTTTGTTCCTGATTTTAGTTGTTGAATGTGAAAAGTAATATGAATCAGTTACATAGTGATCAAACTGTATTGACATAGTCATACTGCTCAAAACATGGAAGGACTAACATTTTTCTATTGTTTACAAATGCATCTAGTTTTTTGTGGTTTGTCCTGCAAACAGTTGAGATAAAATTATGATTAGTCTTAATTTTTTTTTAAGTGTAATGTTAGACTTACAGATAAGTCTTCTATGAATTTACTCTGTTAGGTTCATTGATCAGAAAACTATCCCGGGCTAGTACAACTTTCCGTATGAAATGTGATAGAATCTCAAAGGCAGAAGTCAGGCAGAATGTTTTTTACAAGCAAATAAGAGACAGAAGTGCATGGAAATTATTAAAAAAAGATCATGGTAGCTTCTACTAGATTTTATGAAGTCTGGCACAAAGGATTATTAACAGTTAAAACAGCTCTCTGGTGTTGGTATTACAGTGGTATTCCTATTACATTGGTATTTGTGTTACTTTGCGTTAGAAACGTTTTTCTTAAGCCTTTCATAATTCTTTTTGCTATAATTTCTAGCTACTGGATGGTCAGCTAAAGGAATAAACTCTTTTGTTGTCTAGATTATCTGAGTTTGTATAGCTGATACAAATGGAGTCTTGTGTTGTCTTTTAGTAATGGTTGGGAGTCTTTGTTTTGTGGGTATTAAGAAACAGCACTTCTTTCACTGACACAGCAGCAGATGAAATGCAAATACATATTCACAGACAACATTAACGATGGTTCACGTGAACATTTTCACTCTGGTCTTTTATATTGTTTATATGTGCATTGAAGTGACAGAGGGAAGCCTAGATGAATCCTATAAAGTAGATGGTAGACTTTCCACCATTACGCAATTACCACTTCTGGGTATGTACACAACCACACTTGCTTCTTCTCTTCTGTATATATCTGTAATTAAGTATGTATACGTGTTTCTCAGATACATTCATAGGTGCTTACTAGTGCCTACACAGACATAATAACCAACACCTTGAAGGTGAGGCTAGCCATTTGTCAGTTCTTTTGCACAGCAAACAAGAATGAAGTGAATCCCCCATCCAGACAAACTGCTTCTTTATTTCTGATGCTTTCTTTTTTTTCAGTATGAAGATTTGTTATGTGTATAAAACTCTTCTATTAATTTGAATATAACAGTACAGAGTACAACCCTAAACATGTGCACAGATTGGGGGTAGGATAGAGTATTTTCATAGGACTTGTGGTACCAACCTAGCCATTACAAATATTTATCTGGGTGTTTTGAAGTATTTCATATTTGTGAATGTAAGAAAATAGAGAGATAAGGTACCATTGAACTGGACTCTTTGAAGTCACAGCAAATCGAAATTACATTTCAACAAAGCATCCCTGCCTATTATAAATTTCTTTCCTTCCACACATTCTATTTCTCTCCTATACTGTCAGCAAGTCTTGAAGAACCAAAAGCTTTCTTTTGTAGCAATTGTTTCTAATCAGTTATGAATCTGGCATCCTTTTCTTTAATATTCCTACCTCCTTTCTTCATTTTGTCATTTCTATCCACATTTTAGATGTCTGGAAAACATGAAAAGATGACTATGTGTCTAATCTCCCTGTTAACAGCTTAGGTTTTGCTGCAAGAAGAAATGTCTGAGGATCATCATTCATGAGCAATGACCTGGGGCTGTTAAAGAAGCTGAGACATTCATGGATGCTTGAGAAAAATGTAGTAGCTTAGCTTCCGTGTGAATTCTACTTTTTGGGTTGTTTAGACAGGTTAAGATTCAGCTTTATTAGGTGTCACAAACATCACCTTTGGCCTTTTGGGTGCTCTCTCTTGAATCTGAATCATTTGATCCTAACAGATGAAGTAATCCTTGTTGATTAGATTTCATGATCTCTATAGAAATCACAACTGCAAAAGATGTGATTGCTTCAGAATATCCTTGCTGAGGATACTATATGTATGTTTTGCTAAGAAATTTTTAAAGCTATGAAAACCACATATTTTTAAATATTTAAAACCCTAAGCTATAAACAAGTATAGATAGATGCTTTGCAAAGCTAAAGATGAGACTATTGACATGATTTTCAGTAAAACTTCAAATCCCTATTTGACATTCTTTATTTTACAGCTCTCAGTTACTGGTCAATGAACATCTGAAACATGAACGTTCTTAAGTTTGTGTAAAATGCAAGCCATTAATAGCACTGCTTCCACTTTTTCAGTTAGGGATTGTTTCACTGCTGTTAGTATACAACTTGATAGTGAGATAAATACATATATCCCTTTCTTTAACATCATGCCAATTTTGTACAACTCTGTGGCAAGATATTAAAATCTCAACAGTTCCTCTCAAGTGCATAGATGCATTAATCTCCCAGGAAGCAGAACAATTTCTCTTTTAGTAGTATTTCTAAGCATATTAAAGAGCTGTAGTATCTGTGGTAGAGAAAAGATTTGTGAAGCTCCATTCATTGATCATTTGGAAAAAGTACTGAGATTCTTGCTATGTGTCTCGTAATTATCCTCTGAAGTTCATCACATCGAGAAATAGAATATTCAGAGTTTAAAATCAAGTATCTTCAAGGGATCACCTTGAATACGGCCTTGGACAACAACTGAGACTCCATTTAAGTAATGAGTAAAAAGTAAGAAAAACCCTTCGAAGAAAAAGGTTAGTCTGAGAAAAACAGCTATGTGACTTGCTGGTCCCAGAGTGAGGGAGACAAGTATAATTGTGGTAGATTTTTAAGGAAAATATGTTTGGTCCAAGAAAAACAAAATTGTCTAGGTCTTAGAATCGGTGGTGTTCTGATGCATACATCTTTCTGAAATGTCTGAAAGACAGAAGATACTGTGGTGACAAGCTACACCACAGTAGCAGTGTATGGACAGGAAATGCAGGGTATGAAAGGAAATAAACTGTTCAGAAGAAAACAACTCTAATGAGGTGTGTCAGGAAAAGTTGCCTGTTACTATGCTCGGTCAAACTTACTAGCCTTTTCCAAATATCTGTCTAATAAACGGGATTACAAGATCAGAAGAATTGGGTTTTTGAACAGTACCGTTGCTGATGAGATCGACTGGCAGTCAAGCACAGAACACTGAGGCATTTATGCACACGTAGCCACAAGACAACTCAAGTTCATGTCCCGCATCTCCTGCCAGTGACCTCAAACCCCATTGTACATCTATGACTAGACAATCTGATGTTACCAAATTAAAATAGTCTGAGAAATAAGTCACTTTTTAAGAGCATCCTAGAAATTTGGAATTTATACAAAGATGTCCACTCTCAACTGGGTTACACATGATTTGAGTACCAGTAAGAATCATAAATCTTAATTATTGAAAAACAAGCAATCTAATCTTAAGAGTTTTGGATGTCCTGGGAACAACAGCGAGACTCTTGTTCTTTAAACAGGATGGATGAGCACAGTGCCCTGCCTCCGGCCGGGACGGAGCGAACTCCCCCCAGCAGCCAGCACAGCGGACCGAGCTGCCCCGGGTGGTTCCCACCCCGCATGACATCACACCCCCCTAAAAGGGGCTGGTCGGGGAAGGGCGGGTCCGCTTGGCTCCGGGACAGGCCGAGCGTCCGATCGGTAAGTGCTATGTGTTGTCACCGCTGTGTATGCTCTGTTCGAAGTCCTGCTGCTGCTGACCCCGCTCCCTGCTCTGCCCGTCCCCGCCCCGCAGTTTACCCCTGCCTGTCCCGCCGGGGAATGGACAGGGGCCCCAAGCTTCGTGGTGCTCAGCTGCCCTATGGGGATGAGTCATTTTTGGCGCCCAACGTCGGGCAGGAAGGGTTGGGACAAAGGTACATCTGACCCGATTGCGCTAAAAAAACCCCATCTGTGGTCAGTATTCATCGTGTTATTGAAACAGGACTGTCACACTGATGTTCTGTTACATGCCTTTAGTATGTGAACCCTTGCTTGCTGTGTGTAATCGCTGACGTGTTGTTTATGGCCTCTGGGAGAGGGGGCTGGATTCTCATTTTGTTCCACTGTGTGATACCAACTTATGATACCATCACTGGTCTTGAGCCTCAGCTGGTATTTGTATGTGGCATTGCTGTTGTGACCATATCTTGCACGACATAGCTCAGCATTGTTTAATAAATGCACTCAATTTATGTGGAAGACTGGGGGAGGGGTGGAATACTTTCTTCTACTCTTTTACCTCCCCTTTTCCCTTCAGGCTGGTTACAATTACCTTTGAGAACTTTGAATGCTCCTAAGATGTTCAGGCCAGTATGATCATGTTGCTTGGCCTCCTGAATGTTTTTCAAGTCCTGTTTAGGGTTATAAAAAATTTGTTTTAAGCATATCACCCAGAGATCCTACCTGGGGTTGAATAGTCAGGGGTGGCATGGCATGTGGGAGATTACGGGCAGGTATCTAAAGACCTTCTCACCTTTGATGAGCTTGACCCCCAAACAGCTACAGGACCCTGAAAACCTGTAGAATATTTGAAAGGGAAATGCTGTGTCTATTCCAAGGAAGCACAACTCACTGAGCTGTCCTGGGCCCTGGTCATTATCTACCATCCCCTGCTTGGTGGTACACTGTGCCGTCAGGGGGAAGAGAAGGAAAACAGATCCACAGGCACTGCAGCTTCTCCAGCCCCCACAACAGGCACTGTGGCTACTCAAACCCCAGTGACAAGCACTGTAGCAGAGCCAGAAAACCAACTGTATCAGTATCAGTCACCCCTGTAAAGAAGAAAAAATACACAATGAAATCAGCCTGCTTTGTGAGGGAGGCCATGAACCAGGACCATCATGAGAACATGAGGAAAAGACAGAACCAGAGGTAGCCATCTGACTATCTCCTGCACATGAAATACAGTTTTTAGGAATAGAATGCCATGACAGGCATGGTCATGTTATAAGATAGCATCTTATAACAATGGATGTTATGAGATAGCAGCTATTTCTCCAGTGACCAACATAAAGGAGACACAAGCTTTCCTAGGCATTGTAGGGTTTTGGTGAATGAATATCCCAAACTGCAGTCTCATTGTGAGCCCTCTCTAACATGTAACCTGGAAGCAGAATGATTTCCAGTGGGGCCCT
>VZTU01009844.1:0-14627 GCA_013400835.1 Zapornia atra
TATTTATACTATTTTAAAAGTCTATTCACATTCTAAAAGTTTTATTCAGAAAATACTTCAATGTGGAAGAAGGGAAGATAAACTAGCAGACTTGCATGGCAGTAAATTACAAATCTTCCAGTAATTTTGTCAGAAAGCAGATCTTTTAAGTAACTTAATTTTCAAAAATTACTTCCTAAAACTAGATGTATGCACACTGAATAACACTGTTTACATACCTCAGCAAAGAATTTTGTGTGGCATGTATCCAAAATTCTTTAGGTCATATCTACATTTTACCGGTTCTTTTTTACTAAAGAAAATTGTGGGAGTTCATTTTTGATTTTGAGTTTTTCTTGCTGCAGGAATGTAAAACTAAACTTCAGTAAAACTAAATGTGATGATGTGAAAATACATGTTAAGGGATATCAAAAGTTGCTAATAGTATGTCACCGACATCCCTCTCTACTTAAACACCCTTACCCTTTTCAAGACTGATTTCTCTAGTTCTTGTAAGAATGTGATTCTAGGTGTTAAAATTCTGGACATCTTTAATAAGAAGACTGATGACATGGGAGTAAATGTCTGTTCATCACTCCTATATAAAAGCTATTAATAATAAAGTAGACTTAGGTACTAATTAAATATAAGTTTGTTTTTCTGGCTCCTATTATATACATTCCTGTTTGTTCAAAAATTGAGTAGCAAAAGCTCCATTTCTGGAGTCAAATGAAGCTCTGCCTTATGAATAATTATAAGCCTGTTCACCAGGATTTCTATAAGCTTAAGAGAAGCCCATTGACTGTAATGTATTTATGACTTCATAATTTTATCACCAAGGTCTAAAGGAAGAGTTTTTGGAAGTGCTATGCACCCAAAATGACACGTGCAAATATTCTGTCATTTTGAAAATCAGGCAATGACAAATACAAAATGAGAGGGAATAAAATTAAATTATAATTCTTGCTATAATGTTTACAGTTTGTCCTGAAGAATACTGCAAAAACAGAGGAAGATGCATCATCGAAAATGACATTCCGTTATGCCAGTAAGTTTCATTGGGGATTGATTTGTGCTTGAAGTTGGGAAAAGATGCTGTTGAAAGAATTGTTTTGATCCCCATGGACTGACATGATGTTTTAACAGAAGTGCATTTTTAAAAGTCTCCGTATGCCTACACTATTTTTATATACAGTTAATGAGTTTTGAGAAAAATATTATTTATCAGATAGAAGTTTCTGTAACTTTAATCTATCATTACATGAGACAACCTATTGGCCTGACATTTTAAGTTGTCTGTGTCTCATGTTTCACATCAACATTTAACAACACATGCTTCCATAAAAAATAATGCTTTATATGCAGCAGGTGCTGTACAACTCAATCAAGACTTACAACAGGCCANTTTACATATATTTGGAGGAAGAAGGTAATGTTTTTCTACTTATGCCAAACAAAGGGTTAAACATATGCTTGTATTTTTCTGGAACCTGCTTTGGCAGTGGGGCTGGACTCAATGATCTTTTGAGGTCCCTTCCAACCCCTACAATTCTGTGGTTCTGTGAAATACTCCATGCTGAAAAAAATTTATGCATGCAACTCCAATGCAGACTGTGCAAGTGATTAAGAAAATGTCTCAGGCTATCAGAAGGGATTCATTTGCACAAGATATCTGTTTCCCACTGGGAAATTACAATTTTAAAGTGCAAACAAAACAATGTTATCATACTTCGGTCCTTCATGTACTTTAGTGAATCTTGACAAAGAGTTTCCCAAATTACTGAAGTGACTGTTTTATCAAAATATCTTAGTCAAGACCAGACGTTAAGGTTTGTCTCATAGTCTCTAGGAATCTCACATTAATAAGAATGCTGACAAAATTTCAGTTATTGCAGAATCTGTACCATTCAAGACAGATTTATCCTTTCGTAGTTGAAGAAATGGAATGAATACATACTCGGAAAGTACAGGCACTTTCATATACAGCACTTCGATTTAGGTCTCGGAAAACACTGTTAATTACCTGCAGACTTCCCAAAGAATCTCTTCTATTGTAGAATAAAGAATGGTCTCTGCAAGAAGCTTGGAATTTCATTAAGCTGTCTGTTTCAAAATTTCTTGGGTCACAGAAAGAATAAGTGGGACAAAAAAGACAGGGGAAGGTTGCAGATGAAATGGAATGGATAGCCAGGAGAAAATAAAGTGATTTGGAATAACCAGGGAGTCTAGAATTTGTGGATTAAACCATTGATTGACAAGAAAATTGCTTGTACGGATGAGGTACTGGGGGAGTAATTGAGACTTTAGAGATACAAGAAAGTTGTAAAAACTAAATTTATGTTAGGACTTTCAAATGAAAGGAAACCAAATTAGCAAGTGTTCTTTATCCACCGAAGTAAAAGATAGTTTGAATAGTAAAATATTAACTAAGATACTTTCCCTCAGCATTCAGTAAGAAACACGATATTGAATTCTGATGAAATTTGTAGTTAATTGGAGTAAAGGCACAGGAATTAAGATGATCTAACTGATAGGCTAGCATAACTCCAAGAACTGTGTGTCCTTGTGCTGGGGAAATAGGTCATTTCTACTCAAGAATACTAGAAAAATAGTTCATGCTGAAATAGTGGAAGACTTTTGGAAAACTCTGCTGGTAAGGGATGTGAGTGAATAACAAACAGAAAAAAAAAGAAATACCCAGATCAACAGTCCAATATCACTAACATTCAAGGCTTTACAGTATTTTGAAGAAATTACTCATACATATAATAACAGGAGTTAGCCGTTTCTAAGATAAGCTTCCATGTGATATTTGAAAATTCCACGTCAGCATGGATGAATGGAAAACTATAGGCATTAACATGAAAAAGATACTGATTTTTTACCTGTTTGTTCTCAGTTCTTCTATTTCCTGGAAAAGGGATGGTAGATTTAGGTGAAGATAGCTGCTTCTCCTGAAAGTAACTGCTCTTCTAGTCTGCAGGGTAGGTCAGGAGAACAAGCAGAATGTGTAAGAATGCAACATGCTGGTAGGACAGCAAGGAGACCCCTGAAAAGAGGGGATACCGCCTTTTCACAATAGCAGCAGAAAAGCGAGTCCTGGATGCCTAGAGGCAATTGTGTGTAGGTTACAGTTACCCTAAAAGTCACTCAGTTTGATTGATACTCTTCAGTGGCGTGCTGGGCAAGGGGAAAATTTGTTTTAAAATCCTTTTATATCTACTTTCTCTTACACAATGAATACTGACTTTGCTTGAGATGCTTGTGTTCTAGTTTCTAAAATTTATGAATTTGCAGTAGATGTTTAAACAACTAAGATTCAAAGTTGAGAGTAGATTTTATACATAAAGTTCTTTTCAAGTTTCTTTGATGCTATATATATGTGCAAAGAGTGAATACTTTGGGATGCCAACCTGACTTTCAGTAGTATGTAATTAAGATGCTTCAGTAGAAGGTGGAAGGTGAGCTCTGACATCCCTCTAAGAAGAAATATCTGTAGACCAGGTGGAAAAGAAAGCAATAGATACAAGCCTAGATAAATTTTCAGTATATACTAGAGTGGGTAATGGGGATTGTACATCAGGTTGCTGTCATTTCTGTTCCCTACCAAAATAGTTTTTCTTGGTTGGTGCATAATGAATATAGTAACTAATGTTAGTGAGAGGCAACAGTATTTGAGAATGTGACTATTGATATGGTGGTGGATTTTCTTAGCAAGAATTTGCAAGTAAATGCAGAGTAACATTGCTTTTCAAGTGACAGCTTATTTATTGAATAAAACACAGCTTAATGGCTGTCTTGATCTTTGCTGGCATTTGACTTCTGAGTTACGTTTGAGAGCCATTTATATTTGCTTCTCCTAATTGGTCAGGAAGGTACTTGGGGCACATATCAAATGTGTTTATCTTGTTCTTACTACTTCTTGGGGATCCTCTTCTGCTGCCAGACTGTATGGAGCTTTAGTCTGAAACACCACAGCCATTCTCATTTCACAAAATATTACTCCTCTTTGTCCTGACTGAGTTCCCTTCTGTCATGGATGTGTAATCTAGTGAATAGTGCTGGCAATCAGCACATGTATCTGATGATAATTTGAACAATAATGGCTAGCATTCTTGCAATTTCAGTAGTCTCATTTCAAAATTATTCCTTTAATTTTATGGGTGCTTTTCTCAATTTTTTGTCCAGTGCTTTTTTGTGGTTATTTTACTTTTTTCTAAAGTGAGACCACAGACTTCTGGAAACATTAAAAAAAAAAGAATATTAATGAGAACAAGCAAGCTGGGAAAGGTGTTTGTAGCCCACGGAAGTGGAAGGGTGAGACTTCAAAGATTGTACTAGTGGTGAAAAACCAGTTACGCTGGCTAATACTAGAGAGAATAATGACAGTACTTTTATTACAAGTCTCTATGCTTAAGCAGAAAATGTAATTACATTCACTGGCCTGTAATTAAACAATCTTGCTATAAATTAGAAATACATCTTCATTGAATAGTTTTTAAATTACATTGAATACATACCATCTAGCTAACTGAGCTGTGGAGATTAGAATTTCAAGGAGTCATTACCCATAGATAATTAATTAAGTTTAGCTTTGTAGTTGTGTATCTAAATGCTGATTTGGCCCAAAGTATAGAAACTGAATTATTTTGTTTGCTTGCTTTATGCTATAAAATTGAAAAAGATTACTTTCCCTTTTACATTCTAAGAAATAATTGATTTTACAGGGTAATAATTCATTCAGGGGGTATTTTTGCTTATTCTCCTTAGGAAAGCTACAGGCTATCTGGTCCTCTATTTTTTACCTCTCTCCTCATTTTTAAAATGAGCTTATTATTATAACCACAAATGGTCTTTTTAAATACGCGAAAAAAGTATTTTATCCCCAGTGGTAAAATAAAAAGCAGTTTAAGAAAATAAAATACTGTTTTCTTAGTTGAGACATTTTCTCATAATCTGATTTAGTCTTCAAAATACTAACTTCTGTTTAGTACAATACTTGAGGAGAAGCCCTACAAGGTGGCATACAACTTTAAATAATTCCAGAGTAGACTCATTCAATACCTTTTCAATCAAGTGTCACATGTGCTAAAGGATGGAAATTCCACATCCTCTCTGGGCAATGTTTCCACTGTGGAATGTAGAGGATATTTTCTAAACATATTTGCCTCAGATGTACTCTTACATGTACAGTTTTACTGCATTTTGAGGAATGATTGTGGTAGTTATCTTTAAAAATCTAAAAGGGAGGATTGTTTTAATATCACACTATGTCGTGAAAATGGAGAGATAATAGTATTCTCACCTAAGAAAAGAAAATGCTTGGAATCATCTAAGCTGTTATTTGATGGAAATGCAAAGCCAAGAGACTGACAAGATAGGCACAGACAATTCATGAGTAAATAGAGTTTACAATGAGAGAAGACAGCAGTTTCCATTTCAGCTGTTTGCCCGGCTGCTCTCAGAGATTCCTACCTCAGTTGCACAGAGCATTACTGATGGAGCAGCTGCTGAATCACTGCAGATTATTAACTGCTGAACCAAAGCAAAATGGTACCGATTTCACTTCCTTCCTAAGGATTTTCTTTTAGATTTACTGAACAAGGTAAATTGCTAAGGCTATATAAGGCCTATACATCTACGCAGGAACTTAGCAGTCATGTAAAAGTAATTGTAGAAGGAGAAGGAATGGAACAACGAAGTAAACATGTATAAAAACAAAAGCCATGATAAGTAGTCAAAAAGATAAGACATTGAAAAGAATGCCACACTAAGATCTGCCTTCAGGGAAATGAAGACAAAGGCATTTTTCATATGTTGATATATATACAAACGTCCATAGCTAGCATAGAGAAGTTTTTTCCATATCTTTACGTTACCCAAGTGCCATCTGAAAAGTTATGCTGAGGCAAATAAAATAACAGATTTAAGTTACCTGAGTTGAATAAAATTGAGAACAGGAAGGCAAGTAAATATCTCTGTTCTATAGAATAAATAGGGCTGTCATGGTTTAACCCCCACAGGCAGCTAAGCATGACGCAGCTGCTCATTCAGCCCTCTATTCCCAAAGGGATGTGGAGAAGAACAGAAAAAACCTTGTGTGTTGAGATAAAGACAGTTTTAATAGGCTAACAAAGGAAGGTTATGATTAATAATACTAACAGTAATAATAATAATAGTAATAATACAAGTGATGTGCAAATGCCATATGTAAAAGGAGAAAAAAAGCAATTGATTGCCCAGTCTGTTTCTGAGCAACAATTTCACTTCTTGGCTATCTTCGCCAGCTATGGAGCATAACATTATAGGGCAGGAAATATCCTTTTGGCCAGGCTGGGTCAGCTGTCCTGGCTGTGCTGTCCCAGCCCCTTGTGTATCTCGCTTGGGGTGACAAGCTGAGAAGTTCTTGACTTTGTGTGCAGGCTGCAACTACTTAGAAACAACTAAAACCATTAAAGTGTTAATATTATTCTCATACTAAATCTAAAACACAGCACTATACTGGCTGCTAGAAATAAAATTAACTTTCTCTCAGCTGAATCCAGGACAGAGACACAGCTTGTTGTGAAAGAAAATATACAGTATATGGATGGAAATGCAACTTTAAAGGTTTGCTTACAGAAGACTCTATTCGAAAGTTTCTATCAAGTGACTTTAAAATAAATACATTTGGCCAAATAAGGTTTACCTAGTGAGAACCTTTCCATTGGGCAAAGTATCTATTATTTCTTTACAAATGGATACACTGACTATCTTGCTCTATTTAGAAGCTGTTACTTTGACCTTTGCTCTTCCTCCTCTTTGCAGCTAATAGTATAATCCTGAGGGCAGCTCTTTATCACACCAGAGCTGGCTGCTTCATGCACTTTGCAACTCCTAGAAATGATGAAAAAACCCAACATTTGTCATAGTCAAACCTAATTGAATATATAGAGCAGTTTCCCACCATCTCCACTGAGGCAGTGACATTCTGTGAAGTCCATTTGTGAGTGGTCTGCACCACTTGATTGCTGAATCCACTGATTTCAGAGACTCCTTCAGTTTCTTTATTCTAAAACTAGAATAAAGTTGTCCCTATGTAAATCATATTGACTGCAAATAATGAAAAACCAGATGTTTTGCTCAATTGAAGAAACACAATTGAGCAGACCCAAAGCTTGTCCTCACAATAAATGTTTCTGATCATGTTTTTTGAGAAACCTCTAGCACTTGATTCAAATGTAAATCAGACTTTATCATTTAACTCTTGGGTTTTGGTCTTTTTTTCTGTATGGAAAACTAAATCTACAGATACCTGTAAAACTAGAAACCAGCAAAGCAGTTTATAGTTTTTCCTCTGTCTTCCTGAGGTGAAATATAACTCTGACAAAAGGAACAAGTCTCTCTCTATTGACCCATTGCTAGAATCTGAATAGCACTTAAAATGGGAAGGATATAGTTTAGATATAGCCTGTTGGTCAACCTGGAAAGCAAACTATGATCTAGGTATTTTCATTGTCTCTTTGTGATATGTTTGCTGAATGGGGAAGGGTTTTACCTGTATAGAAAATCAGGAAAGAATTTCTGGAACAATTCCTAAATCAAACAGCCTAATGAACATTATGTACAACTTTTACTTGCAGAATTTGGAGTTGAGAGGAGCTAACATCTTCAGAAACAGAAGTAACCGCATATTTCCTTTTAAAGGGTGAATTTAGTACATTATTAACCTCACTGCAACCCTGAATATCAGTGTGAGAATTACATTTAGTGCCTGATCAAAATAGTTGATATTTTAATATCAAGATACTATAATCTTATTGAGAAGGGTATAGGCAAATAAGTGTATAAGAATGCTTATTGTAAGGCTTCAGCTCAATTTCATCCCCCTACAATATGTAGTATCAGTACTGCTTAAGATGCTAAAAGCATTCAACCTCTCTAATGTCCCATATTCCTATTTTGATTTTCAATTCACTTCTTAAAAACAGAATCAAAGCAAAACACAGTAACTACAAGGTATAGGAAACCATGGTGGGATTTTTATTTTTACTAGTTGAAGTGAACTTTATATTAGAATGACTTATACCCCAGAACTATAAACATTATTACACTTAAAATTAAGGAGATAGGCTTGTCTACAATAGGGACAAGCTTAGGATCTGGGAAGTGCATCTGTAGGAGAGGATGTTTGTTGAGTAATAATATGACAGATTTTTATAGGGAACAATATTAATTAATGTTGGATATTGGATGTTTGCCAAAGTATGGAAGGTTCCCTGAAGGGTTACTACTATGAACTCCAGCTGCTGAAGAGTAGGAAAGAGAGATGAAAAGCTTTAAATCACAAATTTTTCATTCTATTTTGCTCAAAGCAGGATGAAATACCTGTAAAAACACATAAATATGTTTCAAAAGAGAGAAAAACAGGGAACAATTGAATTATTATATACCAATGAAAAAAGTACAAACACAGGATTGCAAAGAATCCTGTGCTATAGGTTCCAGCCCGTCACATTCACATAGCTGTCTTCTGTCCACAGAAATTTAAACACATCTTTGTGTATATCTATTTATAGACACAGAAACTACTCTACATCTTTCGGACTATATGAACCAATAATTAATACAGTCCATGTTAAGGTCTTTTAACTGTCTTCTCAGAGAATTCAGTCTTCCTGAATTTAAATAAAAGTAAGACACAGTACTTGGTGCGGAAAACAGTATTTTAACCCTATAAGATTACATCTGCATGTCTGTATATCAAAACTTCGTTGTCTAGAATCAGCTCACCTCCAGAGCCTTCTCTGTAGGAGGTACCTGGAGGCTAATGGTTGGGCATGTCTAATGCAACACAAAATGTATCATAAAAGTTGTAAGGGAGACTTTACATACATACCATCATGTTGAATTTTGAACTTTTACTACTGTGAGGAAGACCGTGATGCAGATAAGCCCGTTACAGAGGATAGCAGGAAAGATGGGGATGATGAAGATCTGTATTTAAGAATCTGTCTTAATGTGGAAGTTCAGTAGGAAAGACATACATCTCCTATGCTGTACTAACTACACCCTGATGTGTGGTCCATCCAGCCTGACTCACAAGACTCCCTGGTGTCACAATGAACTCAAGCTATCTTGCACATTTGCAATTTTTCCTCTTGTTCAGCCAGTGTGAATTTAAGTCTCCAAGAACTATGCCCTTTGTGCTGTTGCTAGGTGGTTCAGGGATTGCCAAAAAGCAGCAAATTCTTCTAAATTAAGAACTTTTGAACTTTTCTCACCAGCTTTTGCAGTGTTGACTGATCTGGAAAGCTCTGTGCATTTTAATTTTAAATACACATACAAACATAGAGGATTTTTCTCATCAACTGGAAGGATCTTTTCATGTTTGCTATTGCTGTAATCAGCTACTAGGCTACATCTCTAAGTAGTAACTGTGCTATTCCCACACAGACTTCTGTGTAGCTTTTAGGGGAAAGGTACATATACATGTCAGCTAAAATAATTTTGTCTGTGAGTCATATTTTCAATTTACAGAAATATTTCTCTTTTAAAAAAACCTATTGGCTTTTAAAATTTATGTTAACTTTGACTTAACTTCAAAAGTCTGTCAAGATATTGTGGTTCATGCAAGAGTTAATTGATCTCAACACCAGTTAGTACAGGAATAAACATCAGTCATCAAGCTAGGCTTCAGAATTCAGTAAACTGCAGGAGGTTAAGATTTTGCTTGTTTGTTTTTAAATGGTGGTGGTGAGAAAGGTTTAGATTTAAGCGATTTCCCTATGGATAAGAAAACTACTTGGCCAGGACGTGTGATATTTTATCTTAGTCGTTGCTTATTTGCAGCATGTGTGCTTTTGTATCAGCAGACTAGACAACAAAGCAGAACACAGATAAATCATAGCAGATTTCTGGAAAGGTATTTGGGTTCCTAGCCTTGCTGAGCTAAACCATGCCTTAACTCGCCCTCTGTGCAGTCACATGGAAGCCAAAACTATGGTGATTCTTCTGTGGTCACTGAGAAAGGATTGTCAGTGAGCCCAAATTGGCTTCTCTGGTTTTATCTCTATTTCTGTATGTAGTTGGAGTGCCTTGGAAGCTGTATAAAGTCCTTGGATGGTTTTCAGGTATCAGCTGTGTATAAACACATGCATTGTACCTAGACTAACCCTTGACAAGTGGATGTTGGAAAAGAAAACAGTATTGGAGCCAACACAATATATAACAATGGCTTCTTTAACATAACTGCTAGGTGACATTATACAGTAAGGATTGTCTAATTTCTAACATGAAATATGTTTAAGCTCCTGGTCATTTACTTAGTATATTTATTTTTTTTTTAATTGCTTCATGAGTTTCCTGATTTCCACTTAGAATTTTTAAATTTTCTACTTTAACCATTTTACTATTCATCCTTATTAACTATTGTATTTTCCACTGTGGAAAATCCAACCAAAATTCAATAAGTCCCCTCCTCAGCTGAACAGAAGAGAGAAAATATAATAAAAGGCTCATTTGTTCAAGATAAGGCCAGGGAGAGATCACTCAACAATTACTGTCATGGGCAAAACAGACTCAACAGAGTAGGATAATGAGAAACAAGAAACTAAATTTCTAATCACCTCCCCCTACCCCTTCTTCCCAGGATTAACTTCACTCCTAATTTTTCTCCACGGCCCAGCAGCACAAGGGGACAATGGGGATTGGGGATTTGGGTCACTTCATCACAAGTTGTCTCTGCTGCTCCTTCCTCCTCAGGGGGAGGATTCCTCACACTCTTCCCCTGCTCCAGCCTGGGGTCCCTCCCACAGGAGACCTCTACCAATTTCTCTAGTGTGGGCCTCTCTGGGCTGCAGTCTTCAGGACCAGACTGTTCCAGTATGGGTTCTCCACAGGGTCACAAGTCCTGCCAGCAAACCTGCTCCAGCACAGACTGGGGGTTGCAGCCTCCTTTGGCTGCATCCACCTGCTCCAGTGTGGGTTAATCCACAGGCTGCAAGTGGTTATCTGCTCCACCATCATCCTTCATGGGCTGCAGTGGGTCAGCCTGTCTCACCATGGTCTTCTCCATGGGCTGCAGGTGAATCTCTGCTCTAGCACCTGCAGCACATCCTGCTCCTCCTTCTGCACTGACCTTGGTGTCCACAGAGTTGTTTCTCTCACATATTTTACCTCATCTCTCTGCTGTTGTAGTTTCACAGTAGTTTCTTCCCCTTTTTAACTGTGTTATCACAGAGTTGCTACCACTGTTCCTGATGGGCTCAGCCTTGGCCAGTGCCCGGCTGGCTTTCACTTTATTGGACGTGGAGGAAACTTCTAGCACATTCTCACAGAAGCCACTCCTGTAACTCCCCTTGTGACCAAAGCCTTGCTGTGTAAACCCAATACATCCATTATTGAAATGCCTGCCTAACTGAGTTTGGTGGCAGAAGCTGTGTGAATAAAGAAAAATTTAAAATGCTTAGGGTTATAAAATGCAGCTAAGTACAGGATGACTACCTACTTTTAAATGGAGCCTGAATAAGCAGTCCTTGCATGCCTGAGTTTCCTATGCAAGCTACCTATAGTGCAGCTTTGCATGACAAGGAGCTGAAGAAAACATTTTTAAAGCAGTACTGCATAGAGCTGAATATCCTAATGCTTGTTTTTCAGAGGGCAGAAGTCTAGTTTCTAAACAGTTATTTTTCCTCTGATAATTTTATTTTCAGATTTTAGGTATTCTTTTGCAAACCACTTATTTCTATCAGGTGAATTATAGTGTACAGTTTGATTTGTATTGTAATGTATTAGGAAAAAAAAAAAAGAAATAGGCCAGTGGGAGTTTTTTAACCATCCATTATTAACAACCTTCAATAAGTAGGAAAAAAGCTTTTATTTGCTTTGTTTTTCTTTATCCCTTCTGTAAATTAATACTTTATTAATGTGAAATTTATTTGGGACTTAAGAAAATGGAAGATCTCTTAAAGCTTGTTTAATATTTCAGTATGTGGAAAATATTGTGTTTACATAGTCATAGAAACTCACGGAGATTATCTTCCCATCACATTTTCTTCTAGAGGTGAAGGTGAGGAGATTTGGGAGAATATATTTTGAGGCTGCATGGCAGCTATTCATTATTATAGTGCTAAGGTTTTAATAGGTATCTTATAAATTTTTCCCTCCATTTTTCAGGGTGTCCTGTATGTTATCAGTAAAATCTATCAGTATGGCTTTTTTTGGAATAAGATCAGAAAAAACCCCCCACAGACTAACAATGTTTTACTTAATGTAAATGTTACTTAATTGGATATTTTTCTAATGGATCATAAAACAGTAGAGGAAAGCTACAGATGTGCATGCACCTTGGTAATGAATAACATAAACTAGATTATACCAGAATACTTCAATTATCCTCTACAATTACATATATATAATGCTTCCAGATCTGTCTAATACTTTGTGCCCTTAGAGTGCTTTTTGGTGTGCTGTTACTGGAGACAGCAAGATACAAGCCACTGTAAACACAAAGTTGTTAATATACCTGATACTTTATTCTGACCTACAAAAATCACACTGTTACAGAACTATGAGCATTGCATTTCAGGATGGGAATACAAAGCACAACTGAAATATAATATAGTTGTTAAATTACCAAATTACTCTTTCTTACTTTTCTAAAATTAAATAATTTCTTTATATCGTCACTATATCATGCAGTAAGACCAAAGCAAGATTTTAATAGTTGTCACAATGTGACTACAACAGACCTTATAGTATTTTATTTCTATATATATATGTTTTATATCTCAGAACCATTATAATTATGGAAAATATGGTGAATATCTTATTAGTTTTCTCTCTTTGGCCTATATGGTCAACGTCACTTGAGTTTTAGTCTTGTGGAAAAGTCTTCTAGACAATATTTTCCTTAATCATCCTGATTTACTCTACAATTCTGGACTCTGAACTTATCCTAATACCTACAGGCAGGTTCCATCTGTACCTTGCACAATCTTTCTAAATTTTTCATTTTAAGAGGTGTCCTTACCTATCTCATCTAACTTCTTACTCAAACTGACTTCATCATACATCTCAGTTATTTAAGCATTGTCCCCACATTTGCCTGAATAACTGCAAGGTATTTAGCTCATGTTCCTCTGAAAGCAGAGAGGATTCTTCTGAACATTGCTTTGATCATATTGTTCTTTCTGTGTCTCTTCCCCCTCTTTCTTACTGCATCAAATTTTAATTACTGACCTTGCTTTCAAAGCCTTCATAATTTATTCCCACTCCATATATCATTCCGCATTTAGCAAATATAATTAGAATACATTTCAAATACTGGATGCTAATCCAGGGTGTAATATGGACAGCATAGCCTGTCCCTTACCTGGCACACAACAATATAAATAGATTGTTTATATTTTAACAGATCTCTGCACCCTTGTCAAAGTTTGTCAAAGCCCTTTATAATTACTGAACAGAAAGCAGGTATGTCTTACAAAATAACTTCATTCTAAACGTGCATGGAACAAGGACTGAGCACAGGAAGGAATTATGCGTATGCTTTTCCTGTAAATCCAGGGAATCAAAGCGTAGTATTATAATCTTGCTTCTGACATTTGAGCTTCTTTTAAAACTTTTTCATCTTCAGTCTCTAGCCTTCTTTTTTTAATAACCTGTTTTGTTCCAGTAATATGAAATCCTCACAGCTGGTATTGGCATGCAAAAGCTAGAGCAAATAATTTGGTAAATTTTCAAGGCTATCTTTAGTTGTATTTTTTTTTCCTATAATTGTGAAGAATGTACCAGTATTCCCAAAAAATGCACAGCAGTGAACTGTAAAATTATTTTGTAAAGGCAGGCTAGACTGACACATTCAAAGCTCTGTTGATGACATTTCAGAAACACACATGTGCTGCAATAGTAATCAAAATGAACACTTTCCCCTTTTTCAGGATGGCTGAAGAAAGTAATTTATAGTTCATAAGGTCTTTGAGGAAAGAAAAAACAAAGAAAGAGACCAAAAATACCAAATAAAACCTTTGTTAATGTCATGGTTTAAGCACTTTCATTTGTGTGTCTTTTTTTTTACTTGGAACTGGAAGAAGAACAATTTACATCAAATCTGTAGGATACTAGGGATATGATATTATTTCTTAAATAGGCAGAATTTACCCTAATTCTCTATATTATAATTTGTTTAGACTTAACTAAACTTTACACAATGGAATTAAAACTTAATTAGATTTATCGTTTTTATTCCTTTCACCACCACCACTCACAAGGGCATGATGATGATGATGAGAATAGTGTATATCTTTCTCAAATTCTCAAGATGAGGAACTTTTTTTTTGGGGGGGGGGGGTAGAATAACAAACATTTTAATTTTCAGGTCAAAAGCAGAAATTTCAACAAAATATTCGCAAAAAAATCTATCTAGACAGAGAAGTGTCTATCAAGTTATTTTTGAGGGAAAATATCCCATCAAACCTAAACAAAATCTCTGGAATATTTAGGAAGTAGGAATGCTTGTCTTCATTCTTATATTGTGCCTTTCTGAGGAGGGGGGTTGTTATAAATTTTAAAGAAATAGCCTGTCAAGATTCACTGTTCTCAGAACTAGACTGGGATATCGCTGTACAAATACGTCAGGAACACATGTGCTAAATGATGCAGGGAAG
>VZTU01009844.1:14660-27724 GCA_013400835.1 Zapornia atra
GGGAAGAGGTTCTCAGGAGATGTTGTACTTTTTCAACATCTGAAAAATAAGTTTCCTTCTTTTGAAGGAAGCATATACTCATGACAAAATATTTCTACCAGTATACAAAAACAGTCTCACTTCTAATGTTACCAAATACAAAAGTTGTCAGCAGACTCTTTTATCTGTGGCTCATATTCTTGTGTATTATCAGTGAAAAAGGGAGCACAGAAAAATTGTAAAACACACTTTTTTTAGTTGTTTAAAAAGTTATTGAAGCTAAATATTCAGAGCAGTGCCACTCTATGCATTGCTCATGACTAATTTCATTCTTCTGCAACAAAGAACCCACATGAAAATTTTTTCTTGTTGTTATTTTATAGGCAGTTCAAGCAGTTTCTGGCATAGATTTATGAAGCCTCACAGGAAAGGTGGCTGAACCTTTAAAGAAACCTATATTTTTGAAGTAAGAATTGTAAGGCAACAGATAAATATGCTTGAGCAACCAAGCACTTAATGTGCACACACATTCATTCTGCTTCTGTAAGGGTATAAAACTACCACTAGCCCTTTAAGTACAAGGCTGGAATTGAGGATTTCTGAGCTCAGCATGTGCAGCTGCTCTAATATACAGTCTTCCAAAGCACACATGCAATTTAAAAGCCCATATCCTACCTACTTTCAAGATGCTTTTTTGATGCCATATCCCTTAAGCATTAACAAAATTTACCCTTTTCCTCTCTGTAACTTACTTTCTCATTAGTAATGAGTTTATAGCAGCATTCCTTCTCATCCAACCCTTTTTGGCATCTTTCTTTCATGCTTTTAAAGAGAGGGACTCTTTGGAGTTCTGTTTGCTTTGATGAAATGGGACACAGAAATAATAACAAACACAGGAACTGCAACAGTAAATTTTAAGCACACAAAGAAATGTTCAGATTCTACATGTTCCTTGAGACTTCTGAGTGTCCTGAGAAACCAGTGAAACAGTTTCTGAAAAAAAAAACCAATCCTGTTGTCAAATGTGGAATCATAATAGGAGTTCCTGAAGAACACTTGGATTTTCATATGTGCTTCTTTCAAAATCTTGAAAACCAAATTAACAGCACACTTTAGCTATTTATTTTTTAATGTTGCTGAAGCTTCTGGAAGACTGGTGTCAGAGTAAGGCAATGATAGATGTGCATGACACTTTGATAAATAAACTCTGTTGGACTTTAGTAATGCAGTACCAAACTCTAGTCAAAACTCTTCAGTAAAGATTATTTTCAATAATGTATTAAAGCAAAACTGGTATGGCATATTCTAAACAGCAATCAATATCTCTACATCTTTAATTTCTACTCATTTCTTCTATGTAAATGTTGGGTTTTGTGTCTGCTTCTTTAGGGAATGTGAACTAAATTCCTTGTAGTGAAGTGTCAATGACATTAATAGAAATTCCACATCTGGATCTCGGATAGACGTTACATATCTCTTAGCAATGAATGTATAGAGATTTATCTGTATTTTCCAAATAATCATTGGTAAGATAGGAATTAAAACAGATACTTTAGCTCTCTAAAAAGTGCTGGTCTTTCCTAGTAATTACCCTGAGTTCAGTTGCCAGTTCAGGCAAACTACAATTCTATGCAGATCACAGAGGTTGGGAGGATTATTTGCCTTTCCATCCACATTCATTTTGAAACCCTGTGTTTATGAAATGTCATGAGAAAAATACTGCATTTCCTAAACTTCCTTGTGATTAGCTAAGCTGGGGTTTAGGGGCCAGAGAATGGCTTTCTTCCACTGCATGGTTACCACAAAATAAGCACATCTGCTGTAACTTTAAAATCGTGAATCCAGTAATGCTTTCCTAATCACCACAGATATGGCACACAGGACATTTCTCCAGTTCTTGGCTCTTGACTCCCAGTGAAGTCACCACCCACAAAGTATTGTCTGTGCAAGTCAAACTTCTGGCAGCAGACGCAAGAGCAAAGGCTCAGACCCAAACCATAAGAGATATGTCAGCAAACAGTTTAACTTCCTTTTTGCTGTGTGGGTGACCAGAGCAACAGGAAGGCTGTTTTTATTGAATCCTTATGGAAAGTAAGTTCTCAACGTTTCTTTCTTGAGTAGGAGATAAAAGAAGAGCTGGAATGGAACTGCTTAGGGACAAGCACCGAAGAAGCATAATTAATCTCAAAGATAAACAAACTCATTTAAAGGGTTATTCACAAGAACATCAAGTGCATGAATACCAAGTGTTGATCTCAGGTTACCCCATCACCTTTCAAGAAAAGATTGAGGGTGATCTGAGATGATAAGCAACAATTCACTGGTGAAATAAAAAATAAAATTCAGTACAGAGTTTACAAAACTGTGTGTACTGATGTTCATACAAGTTCTACAATTTGTTCATGCCTGCAACAAATCCTGTTTCCGCTCTTGTCAGTACTTTAGCCCCAGAGGTTTTATATTTGCTTTATTCTTGAGCACTAAAAGAAGCTCATAGCACTAACACCACAGTGAACCAATTCTTCAGCTGATGTAAATGTTCCTATCACTCTAAAGAGAAAAAAACAGCCAACCTTACACAAACTCTCACTCTACAAATTGGGCAGGATTTTGTTCATGTCTTACCAAAAGGAATTGCTTTGAAACAGAGCCTTGTTTTAACTGATTTAATGTTAGACTTGAACATACCATTTTTCATTAAAATATGGCCTTCATTTTTCCAATTAATTTTCAATTTGTTGCTAAACAGTTCTTCACAAAGTTACATTTTCACATGACCAGAAATAAGGTGCTGGTCTGCTGAATGATGAAACAATTCCATTGTGGTATTGAGCTGTATAAACTACTTAAACATGGTACTTGACATGGATTTTTTTTCATCTTCTGATTTAAAGTTTTTGAAAAAGCCCAGTCCTTCAAGTGCACATTCTGCATTTGACAGGCAGTTGTTCTTTTTGAATATTCAAAGAATAATTTTTATAATCCTTATGAAAAGATTTCGGTAATTTAAAATTCCAGGGTTTTTCTCATTACTTGTAACATAGTTGATTTAGTTTTACTCTTTTTTATAGTCTTATTTTGTTGTAGTCTTAATTTCTTAAATTGAAGTTTCTTCAGATCCAGCCTGAAATGTCTTTTTTCTAAAGTAATGTCAACAAGTGTCTATTATGTGAAACCAGTAGCATGGGTATTATTTTTAATTTGTATTTGTAACAACACATTACTTTGTTTTGGTTGCTAAGTTTGCTATGTTTCCCCACTTCTTTTTCTTAGTAAAATCCTGTAGAAATATCCTGCAAAGTAGTCATGTGGTATGAACTATATGTCCAAAATAAAATAAAATATCAGGAAAGACACTTTTTCATTGGAATTCCAAAACAAATCAAACAAAGAGGCTCAGGAAATATTATAATCTGCAGCCTGTTATGTGTGGGCAGCATTATTACTCTTCCATCTTCAGAAATCCTGTCTACGCCAGTGTTTGTGATTATATCCCCATCTAAACACTGGCCCTTCAAAGTAAGTCTTTGAACATAAAAGAGGATTATAAACATTCCTTTCTCTCCTGGATATTTGAGCAAAAGATCCTGAATTGAATTCTTTGGAATAGAAGTCTGCCATAACTTTCACAGTTTAAAGAAGAAAAACTGTATGTCCATAAAGTATTGAAAAGATATTTATTAATCAAACTTAGATAACTGCCATACAACACACCAAAATGCTGTTAATGAAGTATCACCACCTAAAATTCTTGTGTATTATAAGCAGGTGAGTAACAAATAATTACTAGTTTTTATTTTAATGTTTGTAGGATTAAAGTTCAGGGTTTGGCTTTTTATTCTGTAAAGTGATTTTAGGACTCATTAAAAAGCAGGGGTGTGTGTAGTATGGGGAGAGGGGGTGTAGGGTGACTGGGGCTCAGTCATGCGTATCATTGAGGCCTGAGCCGAAATTTGTTCTCTTATCCATTCTGAATAACTTTTATTCTAAAATAGAAATTATTTCCTGTCCTACAAGTCAGTTAATTTAGCCTTTCATCAGGTCAGCCTGAGCAGAAAGCTGAGTCTTCCATACTCACCTTGCTCACTTAAGCTCAGATAGGATGAGGAATCTGGAAGGAGATGAAGAATCAGGCAGTGTAGGAGTGAAATCTCTCTTCTGGGGATATGTAGGTGTGTTCCTAAACTGGTGGAACTCTGAGTGAACTGAAAATATTTGGAAGACCTTTAACGAAGAGAGGGATGTGTTTGGTTAATAAATGAATAGGACAATGTCAATGATATGAGCCAGCAGTGTACCCAGGTGGCCTGGAAGGCCAATGGCATTCTGGCTTGTATCAGAAATAGTGTGGCCTGGCCACAGGTCTAGGGATGTGATTGTGCCCCTGTACTCGGCATTGGTGAGGCCACACCTCAAGTGCTGTGTCCAGTTCTGGGCTCCTCACCGTAAGAAGGACATTGGGGTTCTCAAGCAAGTCCAGAGAAGAGCAACTAGACTGGTGAAGGGGCTGGAGGGCAAATCATATGACGAGCGGCTGAGGGAGCTGGGGATGTTTAGCCTGGAGAAGAGAGAAGGGGAGACCTTATCACTGCCTACAACTACCTGAAAGGAGGTTGTAGAGAGGAGAGTGATGGTCTCTTCAGCCAGATGACAGGAGATAAAAGAAGGGAAAATGGCACTTAGCTGGGCCAGGGCAGGTTCAGATTAGATGTTAGGAAAAAAATTTTCACTGAAATAGTTGTCAGGGCCTGGAACAGGCTGCCCAGGGAGGTGTTTGAGTCACCATCCCTGGATATGTTTAAAAGAAGGGTAGATGAGGTACTTAGAGATATCGTTTAGCATAGGACAGGAACAGTTGGACTTGATGATCTTAAAGGTCTTTTCCAACCTTGTAATTCTGTGATTCTGTGATTCTGTGATAGTGTTGGAGGTAGATTCAATTTTGCCGAATCTTGACAGGGAAGATGATAGAAATGTCCAAGGCATGATATCCCTAAAACTTTTTGGAAAAAAACATTTATTATAGAAAGACATGAAAACCTAATTTTAGTCCTCTGCTCTCTCCAAAATAAGGCAAAATGGCAGTATTTGCTCAATAATCATCTGTCTTCTTTGCCATGCATGTATTAATCAAACAAAGCAGCATACACTTGTCTCCTGGAACCATGCCAACTCTTGTCCAGAAACAGCGTGTGTTCATGGGAGAGAGTAGGGAAGATCTGAGAAATAGGCTGATAAAGGAAGAAATAATGAAGACATGATAAAAGTTGTTATTGAGAGTGTAAATGAAAGTTAACATATAAGAAACTAGTAATTGTTAAATCCCCCGTTAGCAAAACATATTTTTATTAAAATTGCAAATAATACGTACTATATACAATCTAACATATCAAGATATTAAAATCTTCAATAAAGAGATAATTAAGATAATAAAGAAAATACAAATATTTGTCACTTGTTTTATAATTTGTAGAAGAGCCTCTATATGTTTTTTTAAAATATTTGTAAAAGTAAGTCTCAGAAATTGGGGCTTAATAAAGTCCACCATGCAGGAAGATTTCTTCTTGGCCTGCCCCGTTTTCTGCTAAGCAGAGGAAGGCTGAGGTTCCTGCCCACTTCCCAGCAGCTCCATATCTCCTCCCATATTGTATACAACACTTACGTATGCCACCAGTACCTGGGACAGTGGGTTTTTTCACTAGTTGTGTGACCATATTGTCCCATTCACAAGATGAGGACCCAAAAAGGGGTTCTACCAAGGTTGCAATATTTTATGACCTACCCTAAGGTCAAACCCAGACCAAGATAAAAGCATTTGGCTATTTTTTCCTAATAATATTGTTGTGTTATTTTTTTGATCCCATAAGATGTACTTGCACCATGCTCTATCTTAAAAGGGGGTGTGCCCAGACTGAACAGAAAAAGGCTTCTAAACTAAAAGCCAGCTTCTACTGGACTCTGAATTTGAACACTATTTAAATCGAGAAAACTCAGTGTGCCTACGGCAATAGAGTAGAAATAAAATCATAGAATCATAGAATGTGTGAGGTTGGAAAGGACCTTTAGAGGTCATCTAGTCCAACCTCCCTGCATTAAGCAGGGACATCTTCACTAGATCAGACTTAAAGCATTTGCTCACAGCTATCTCTTTACCTACTTATCCTCATAGATGTGTTATCACTTCCCAGTTTCAGACTCAGGCTGGAGGTGCTGTGCCATGTTTCCCGGTCTTGATTTCATCTGTGGCTCCGATCTTGTCCCTAGCTCTTCTCCAGCTGTTCAGTAGTTTCCCAGGAAAAGGGCAACCAGCCTCCTCTTTCAGAGGGTTCAATGGAAGCTAATTATATAGATTAAAGAAACTTAACATAAAGCTGAAAACAAACATGCAATATACCTATATATTTCCATTTGGAAAGAAATAGACCGAGATATCTCAAATTTCAATATAAAAACAAGTATTGCATGTGATACAATGGCCAGAATGGCTAACATGCTGGCATTGTATTAGCCTGTCACTATTTTCACAGCTCTGTGCCTATGCTTGGTGCACACAGCATATCTTCTGGGATTTAATAGTCCAGGACCAGATGTAACATCAGTCCTCATGGTGAGTTTTGGTTAATATCAGAATATATTCTGAATATATACTGTACAAGTTTTGGAGAGAGAAAAAACATAGCATAGTGTACAGAGCTCTAAAACAAAGAATACTTCCCAAGACAGGAAAAAGGACAGAAAAAAATGGGCAAGACCATTTTAGATGACAGAACTGGCAACTTTGTAAAACAGTATGTCATCAAGTAACCTTGTTTAAAAGATAGAAAAATGTCATGTACAAATAAGTTCTTTTACACATTGCAGAGTTGGATAACTCAGGTCATATTTGAAAACATATTTCAGAATATGTCATACTTTGGTATAATATCTTGTTAATTTTTTTACTAACAATGAAAAAAGTAATCAATCTCCAGTAATATGATACATTTCTTACTCTAATTCTTTGAAAAGATTTGTGAAATTGAGGTATCTTGTCTTGATTTTCAGTTATTTGATGCGGAAGAATAAAGACAGGGCATTGCATCAGCTTTGTAACAGACTGTTTTGAGAGTCATTTAAAAAAAAAAAAGCATCTGCTAGGAACCATGCAGAAGAAAATTACTCTTTCCTCCAAAGAGATGATAAATGGCAATGTCCTTGCATTCAGAGAAGTGGGTTAATGAAATCAGTTTTTCCAGCTATATAAAATGCTGACTTCAGCTTATATAAAAGTCTTGGTACCGTGCCTTTACAAAATGTAAATCTGGCCCATATTAATACAGAATGTTTGTCATGGCTCCCTGCCACCTTATCCCAACTGTTGGCATAAAATCATCAGTAAAAAAAACAGAGCATAGCAAGGATTCTTTGACCTCATAAATTTTTGGATGCTATATCTGTCTGTTAGGGATGTTGACCAGCAATACAGGTTAACTAGGTTTTTTTTCTGCCTGGTAGTACACGTTAAAGATGCGTAAATGCTGCTCTGAATGGTATAAGTATGGTGATTCTTTGCAGAACAGCGTTAACGTAAGGGGAATACTTCCCTGTTCTTCATCTGTACTACATATTCCTTGGCTGCAACAAAGAAAAGCCTTTATTGAATGGATGCTGGTATGCTTTTAGAAATTTTTCTATCATTAGCCATAGCTCACCATATATTATTAACAATACATGGCGTTCCAAAGACCATGGGAAGGGTTTTGCTTTATCAAAGTGCCAAGTATAACAGTTGAAATAAGCTCTTCTATTGACTTTAGGCAAATAACCCAGATTTAGAACTATCTGTTCCCCTCAATAAGAGTTTCAAGAGTGTACTTGGAGTTCAAACTTCTCTTCATGCCAACTAATAGAGTAGCATTAAGTGCTGGAGTTTGAAGGTTTGAATTCTGACAATAGAAGAGATGATTTAGCTATTCAGAATAACAATAGATTGTTTCTGGTTTTTATTAGGTATAGTGAATTACCTCTGTTGTATGCCATTGTAATAATCTTGTTGCAAATCTAAGCACTGACTGCCAGAGTCAAAGATTTTTATTTAGGAGGGAGGTATAGGGGCATTTTGCGATCTTCCAGTTAAATACTGTGCTGGAATATGCATGCATGAGGGCTTGAATTGAAATTGCATGGAAATCCTTAATTCCAGCCTCTCCTAAATTCTCAAGTCTTGACTCTGTAACCATAACAACGCTAACAGAATGTGTAGCTGAGAGAAAGGTTGTGATGAAATTATTTTTATTGCATCTAAAGTGTCTTAGGTTCTCATAAATTGTTTAAAGGTCATTCCTCTGAAGATTTCATCAATTTAACTTGTTAGCAAGAAACTAGAGAGTGAATTCCCCAAGCTTCTGTGAAATTAATCTCTAATATCAGAAGAGGACGATGCAATTTATGCAGAGACAATATCCCAACATTATCCTTTTCCAGGGACCACATTGGCACATATAGAACTCACTGCGGAACTTAAGCATTTTCTGGGGGATGACTGATGCAAATGGAGTGTAAACCACTGTCTCTGTATTACATGGAGGGTCAGCAAAAGAGAAGTTTTGTGGCTTTTTTGTTTGTTTGTTTTTATAGACATACATTTAAAATAAAAGCAAAAAGTTTTGAAGAATGTATTTCTGCTGATGTAATCTTAGCCTGTAATTGTGCAATATTGAGAAGCAGCAGCATGAGATGTTACTGTACAGTGTTTCTTCCATGTAAGCAGATAAATTTACAACTGTCTGAGAACGACAAAAAAGATTTATCATCTCCAATATATACTACAATCTACCTGCCAGGAGCAATGTCCTGTGTTGGCAGGCTCTGTTTAAAGCAGGCCATTTCAGCTGATTTAAAGACCAACCCAATTCTGGAAAGGGGCAGCAGGAAAGGAAAGAAAAAAATTTTATCACATTTTTTTTTATTTGTGCCAATTGTGTACAGACAAAACACTTCCATTGCTCAAGCTTTTAAAATATATATTTAATTTAATTATTTAATTTCACCTGAACACTGCAAATTCATCTATATAAAAGCAATTCATGGGGTAAACACCAGTGAAGAGCAGATATGTAAAGGGGATATACTTTTTTTTTTTTCGATAAATACCTATGATTTCTTATCTAACTAGTCATAGTGCAGATAATAAACTAGAGACTACGATACAGCTTGATTAAAGTAAGACCAAACTTTAAAGGACATAAGAAAACTCTCCACCCCACCCCAAAAAAACAAATCCACAATCTAGAAAAACCAAAGCCAGAAATGGAAGGTCTCTGTGGAAAAATCCAGCCACTGTAAATATATTCAGATCTTTATTAGATTTTCTACTGACACATAACCTCACCTGTTCTATCAACAGAACTGTTATTTAAGTAAAAAACTTTTTTTTCTGTGAAATTAACAGGTCTATCTTAAAAGTAGATGTCACTTCCATATTTTATTGCATTATTCCCTAATTTTACCTAGGTATGAAATCAGTGATGTTTCTGAAAGTAAAAGAATTTTGCTACTGGTTATCAACACAGCTGCATGATCAGGCTTTCTTCTTGGTCATTCATTAATTTTTATTTTGTCTTCTAGAAGTTGCAGCAAAGGGCTACATCTGAGACAAACACGTAAAAAGTGGTTTTTAGATATTTATGTTTCTCTGTCTCTTTTTGTTCTCTCTGTCTCTCATATCCTTCCCCTTTTCGGAGTGTTCTTCAAGAGCGTATCAAGCATCAGCTCCAAGTGTGCACTCAAGAACTAGCAAAAGGGAGGGAGGGAAAGAATAGAAGAATAAGAAAGACAAGGGAGCCAAAGAAAAGCGTCTAAGATTGGTGAAGATAAAAAGGAAATGGAAAAACTGAGAAAAAAGATGGACAGACAGACTTGCATAAGGACTGGCTCTTTTCTGTGAACTGATTTAAGCAAAGCCAGATCTCTTCAGTGAGCTTTTTTACTTTGATTCAACAGGTCAGATAGCAAGATACGGATACAGACTTCTTGAGTAGGTTCACTTCATATTCAGAACAGTAATTTGCATTAGTTCAATCTCCTAGGTTTCTTAGAGTGAGAGAAAATTGAGAGAAGTCCTTTCCTCACTAGTCAAATGCTCTCTGTGCTAAGTATAACATTTAGAGTACGTGCACCAAACCTCCCTCCTTCAGCAGGGTGCCAACCCTGTGCTCCGAGTATCCTGTCTTGTAACTCTAGTTCACAAAATGAATAATTTTCACTGGTTATCCAAATTTAAAATGGCAACAGTACTTATGAGAAGGGTTATTTGTTCTGATGCTCACTTTTTTAAAGCACAGCTCCAGACTCAAAAGCAGTGGGCTGAAAATAAGGAGTCAGTTGTAATTTGAACTCTGATTTCCAGTAGTCAGTGGTCAATGCATCTGCTACATTGCTTCAGGCTCTTTCTTTTCTGTTGTGTGAATGTCTCCTGTCAGCATCAGTTAGAATAAAACAATATGCTTCCTGGTGGTTTGACCTTTAAATAAAGTTGAGTTTTGTCCTAGAGTAAATTCAGTTTAAAAATCTTTTTCTACCATTTTCTTTTCTCTTTTTTTCCTTTTTCTCTTCCATTTTCTTGAAGAAATCTTAAGAGTTTCGTGGGGTTTTTTTTTTAATGCTTAGCTCATTTATTTCCCTGTTAAAACTAGCACCACAAACTTTCTTCAGTGTCTAGAAGCAGCTTCACGATTTGTCTCACTGTGTTCTTAAACATCAGTGTTATTTTACAGTAATGGAAAATCTATTACTAGAAAACAATTATTGAAGAACGTGGGAAAACGAAGCACAAAAAAAGTTTAATTGTTTGAAATGGTGAATTTCATGTAAGAACATACTTTATTGCTGTAGCTGAATGAATCTGTGCCCTAAAATAGAGTGTGTAACACATCCCATCCCTCAATGAATTCTGCTGGGATATATTTCATTGAAGAGTAAAGACACAAAAGCAAATGGCAGGAAATAATTTCCATGTGGATCCATATTTCCATGTCATAGTATGAATACACTGAAAAAAAATCTGTCACATACAAGACTATCACATTGGTTTGAATTAGGAAGAATTTTAGTAAAGCCATAAAGTGATTTGCATTTCACATCAGTGTAATTCTCAGTAACTTGAAAATATGAGTTTGTTCTGATGTTTTTAGGGTAGGAGGCAGAAAAAATATCAGGCAGATCAGGCACGTTTCAGGTGTCAACTAATTTCAGTGAAGAAATATTTACTCTGAAATTTTCTGATCACCTCCAAAATGACTGAAGCTAGAGCTTGTATTTACCTTTCCCCTTTTACTAAATGGTTTGCCTGGACCTAATAGGATGTCATTTGCAAGCTGTCTGTGATAGAAACCTCACCCTTGTACTCCTACTCTAACATCAGATGTTGCTTGTTTTCTGTTTAAATATTTAACAGCAAGCATTAAGGTGTAACAGCTAAATGCACCTATCTAATCTGAACTAGTCATCATGACACTGTTATACCCAATAGCAGAGGATACAGATGAGGAGATCCTATCTGTATTTCACCCAGTCAAAGCTTGTCTGGACTGTCTCTAGATACCTTCCTTTTAAGACGGCTAATGTAAGAAAAATTAAGTCCCACTCGAAACTTTTAAAACTGGTCACCACATTTTCATTGTGTATCTGTGCAAATAGTAATTAGATACACTGACCGAGTCCTTCTTTCTAAGTTACCTTTTCTTATTCAGCACAGGCTGTAATTAGAACCTCTCACTGTGGCTCTAAGAGCAATGAGTAATCACAGTGTGTCATCTGGGAACTTGGGAGTAGCTGATAGCATGCCCTGGGAGCAAAGAAACCACAAGATGCATGTTGAAAATGATAATGCTAGTATATGAATTTTCTTCCAAATTGCCATCAGTTAGCACTGTAAGGTCTGCAACCTCTAAAGAGTTTCATTCTCTGTTTTAAGGAGATCTCTTTAGTGCATATCATTAAGTTCTTGGCTTCTCAGACTTACTATGGTAAATACTCCCCCAGGTCAGCTAAGCACTATGTGACAAATAGCTTCCTTATTATTAGTTTAAGATGTATTTCCTTTCAGTTTGATTGAATGTTCTAGAGGATAAACAGCAACACACAATTTTTCTTCCACTTACCATATATCATTTTGTTTACCTTCAGCGTATCTGCTCCCACTCATCTTCTGTATAAATTAAATCTGATCTTTTCAGTCTCTGCCGTATGATTTTAATCACTGTAATCTCTAATGTCTTCTATCTTACCCTTTATGTGCAGTGCATGCTTTTATAATAAAAAGTGAGCAGCTACATTCATTGAATAACCTATGAGGAGGCCCAGATTTTTTCTGAGTACTTACATTTCATTTAGAATTTGTTTATACCTCTTATTACTCTGCATCACATTGATTGTTTCGCATTTGCCAGTTATTTTTTAGCAGTTTACAGAATAGCAGCTATATCTGGGTCCTCAAATTCAGGCCCCTGTTATCTATCACAAGCAGTCACATCATATAATTTTATTCAGAAGTTTAGTCAGCTTGCTTTTATGACCAATTATGGGTAGTTCTTGGCTTGCATATTCCTCTCTACCTTGCTGCGTTACTGGAAGTCGACATCATCTGGTGTTCCTTAAAGTGCACGGTACCATGTACAGAGGATACAAGCAGATTTGTCTGAAGCAACATGCTGTGAGAAAGGCAGGAAAGACAAGAGACTTGCTGCTCTATTTGGATACTTTCTAATAATTTCCCCATACCCAGTTTATACCCACCAGTGCTTGTGCCATTAACCTAAAAAGGCCCCTCAATACCTCTGTCATTTAACCTCCAAAATGTTTCTAGAGAAAAGTCATATGACTTTCAGCTTTTCTTTCAGCAAACTAAACAAGCTGAACTTCTTTGGACTTCTCTTGTAAGACAGACTTTCTATTTTTCGAGTCACTTACATAGTCCTCCTCTGCCTTGCTCCATTTTCCTGAGCAGAAACAACCAGAACTGCTCGCAATGCTTTAGAGAACATCTGACTGTCTCCAGGTGGGTTAGTGTGCCCTTATCTACATGTGTGGTGGTTTAGCCCGGGCTG
>VZTU01009845.1:1606-19904 GCA_013400835.1 Zapornia atra
GCCACAGTATTACCATTCTCTATTAGAAGCTACATTATACTTCACTTATACTCTTACTACGAGCAGCTTCTTCCTAATCTTCTAAACCCCTAACAACCAAATCATTCTAGACTGCAATGACTTCAACCCTTACAGTGGGCTTGTCAGTCAGAGAAATAATAACATAGTAGAAATACCTATAGCAGAGATAGATGTCACCACAGATCACACAAGTAACCAAAGCATATGAAGAATGAGAAATCTTTTTCCCAGCCCGGTGCTATCCCACTGCAGATGCTCACCGTACAAAAATCTCTCATAAATGAGTTTTCTTTGAGATGTACAAGATTTTGTAAACCTAGAAAAAAGTTAGTGACCTGATCCTTGAAAAGGCATCTTCTCTTATGCCTTCCAGAACACTCATTTAACAGAAAGTTTCATTTTGTACAGTCTCCAGGGCCTGGTGCCAGTGGGCACCACCTTCAAGTGAGTTACATGCCTGAGATACTTGACATTTCCTGCCGCTCTTCCTTGTAACAATTATACTCACATATTAATTAGCATATACTCACCAATTTCATCTACAAGATAGGAATTTAGCCAAAGCAACACCACTCATACTAGTATGGCATGATGTCACCAGGTTGGCTTTTAACCCATAGACCACACAGGAAGAAGCTGCAAAGACTCTGCTCAATGCATAGGAAAACAGTGTTGAGTGATGGACTGCATTTAGATAGCCTGGAAATTAAAAAAAAAAAAAAAAATCAAGGGGAAAGTGCATTCCATGTTAGAGACACTGAGCTTTGCTTCCAACGTTACTGGATTAGCACCTCTAGCCCAGATGATCCACCATTCTAAAGGTAACTTTGGAATGAAGACATTTTCTCTGAGAGAATCTAGAAATATAGATTCTTATACCAATATAGATTCTTATACCATATAAGAGGTGGGGTGTTTTTTTCTGCAACACAAGATGACTGAAGTACAGTCCTTCAAAGCACAACTATACCTAACCTGAAAACATTCTCATTTTGAATAACCTACAAAGATTAAAGCTTCTTAGGCTTCAAATATATTTATATAAAGTCAGGTACTCATGGGCAAGCATTAAGACCCATGGTCAATTGCACGCATTATAGAATTGCTGTTTGGATATGAAACATTGCATAGATGCAGAAAATATGGGTTTGAGGACACAGCCAGTTTCACCAGCAGAACAAGTCAGAATATACCTTAAGTAATGATATAGCAAAAGCACAAAATTAATATACTAAGAATTCTGGGAATATCATTGGTACAGTTTGGGCTAGAGAGATTTAGCATCCCTAACTTCAGTTTCCTAATCTCAGCCTATAAAACTTGACTCCTTCTGCAGAAGCTGGAAAGAACGAACAACCTCCAGAAACATACTCATCTCCTCTGAAGATAGATGTGATGACCTGATTTCTGGGTGGGGATATACAACTTTCTCTTGGCAATACCGGGAGACCCAACAGTTTATTTAGCTAAATTGCTGACTTTTAGATCATTATTCTTAGGTGAGCTAAACATAACTGAGGCTTTTTTGTTATCTTTCTCGGCATCATCTCAGTTCTGCAGATTACAAAGCAAAATTACACTCTCCTGAATGGAAGGATATAATTTCTTGTAATATTGATCTCACACTATAGGGAAAAAAATTGTCAAAAAAACCTATGCAGACACAGGCAAACTATAATCATGAAACAATATGTTCAATTTGCCCATGAAACCATACTATTTCTATATCTACTGTAAACTGCGGACTCTAATGGTCTCAACAGATATATGGGGCATGCTGCTGAACAACTTGAACAGGACTACTACTCTCAAACATCTCTCTTCTCCAAAGTATATGAAGACTATATCATGGAGCATCCCATATCCAACAGTAGAACCCTCCAGCTGAACTTAATTCACTGCCGTCTATACATACATACATAATGATACAATCCATAGTAAGGCAACCATATGGCATTTTTCCCCACACAACCCTCCCTACTAAAAAAAGTAATCTAAGAGTTACCTACAAACATTGTTCACTCAGATACAGAAGGTATTTCAAGAGCTAAAAGTGACTGTACACATTAATATCTTTTGTGGTAACCTTGTCCTTTCATATTACAGAATCTACAAAACTGGACATTGATTTCTCTGTATCATAAGTGTGTTAAAAAAAAAAACCAACAAACAGAGGGCAAGGGGAGGAAAGAAATAAAACTTCCAAGGCATCCAGAAAATCACTCAGAAGAAACATGTTCTTCTGTAGCAATGTATCAGATAAGATTTTCCCAATCCTTCATATTGTATTTTAAAAAGTTACAAAATGCAAAACTTAACTTTTAAAAAAAATGCTGGAATATACCCATTTAGACAGCAAGAAAAGTGGCCAAAACCAAGAGTGTCTGATCATCTGTGAAGAGCCGATCCCTTATGACTTCTCACCCTAACAGCATTAAAACTGGTGACAACTTTCTCTCTTGGGCACCAACACTTCCCAGGTACCGGAGGGCACAGCACAATGGAACGGCTGTACTGTTTCCCCAGAGAGCACCACACAGCTGAGACACATTATCTCTCTATCACACTGTAGACATGATCACCCACAATACTTGACGAGAAATGCCTTCTCGCCATCACGTGGCAAGTGTTGCCTGGCTGAGGCCAGCAAACATCCTCCATCAAACTATTAGCAAGAGTTTACCTTTTGAGTAAAAAAGACCAGTAAAGAGATTTCTGCTCTATTGTTCCAGTATTTCGTCAATCAGTGTAAGGCCACTGACAGAGTAAACTAGAAAGTATTTTTACTGCATCCCATGTGGAATTTTAACAAAATGAGATATATTCTTATGGCTACTGCTTGCTGTATTACATGAACAGTGTCATGTTCAGAAAAAAAAGCTGAATTTAAAAACCTTCCATAACACAGGAAATATTTACTCTCTGGATCAAATTAAATACTAGAAACTAACTGTGACTCAAACCTTTTACCCACTTACTATCATTCCTATAAAACCAACTAGCATGGTAATCAAAACACTAGTCTATAAATTACAACATAATTTAGGATTTTTCTTCAGCATTATAGACAGAGATCTTTTAATTCTAGTTCCACTGGAAAAGACTTTCACTTGATTGCTCCTATATGAAATTCTTTCCTTCAGAGCTTCATCTGAATGATTTTTTTGTTCTTCACTTCAGCACAATTCCATGGTTTGTATTGCATTTCATTGCTCAACTACAGGTGATAGTGCCCAGAACAGCAACCTGTGACAACAGAAGACAGCAGCAACACAGATTTCTATAGAGCTGGCTGCAAGTGTTCAGCATCCTCCAAGGTGGGTGCATCATTTCTCTTTTCATAAATGCATATAGAAGAAAAAGGAAGTTTTGGTTCCAGCACTAAGACTGTTTTTGAGTAAAACTTTTTCTTTGCATTATTCTAAAAAGACTGTAACTTTCATTATCCTAATAAATTAACAAGAAAAGACATCTCCCTTGCAATCATGTTACATAAACATCTCACCGATAGAGATATATCATTAGATTACATTTTAAGCTCCCATATGTCACTAGAATTCATGCTGAAACCACCTTACAATGCAATCTTTATGACAGATTTCTGTGGATTAACCAGTTTCCAGTTTTCTCTGACATTTTGTTAAAACTTTAATACTCTAAGCACTGTCGTTTGACATGCTTTCTGCCACTACTTTTGCCAAGCACGAGCATATGTTACAAAACACTAAATGCTGGGTCTTCGATTTATGACTTCTAGCAAGAAAAATATTTGCACTGTTACTGCATGTTGTTTTAAAAGTACTAAGCTGACCAATATTTTATACACCTGTGATTGCTTCCACATGTTTTTTTACTTTAATCACAATCTGTTTAGATAGAACACGCAGATAACATGACACTCATTGACTGTTAAAATCTGACATCCCTACATTTCCCTATCAGAACAGAAACCTGCTAAAGTTAATCACAAGAAAGACAGCTGCTTATAAGTAAGGAGCAGGACAGAATACAACACATAGCTGAGAGGAATAAATGATGAAGTTTGAAGACAGAAAATGAACAGACTCTTTCTACTGTCTGGGTATAGGCCAAAGACCGGACATTACACGAGTACACTGGCAATGAAGATCTCTGGCATACCCATGTTTGAAGAAGTGGTACTGTTCTGCCTCCTTGCTGAAGGATGGAATTTTTTTTCTTGAAAAACCTTAGGTTAAGAAAGAGGACTGTCAGATTCAAAACAACAGATAATGAGAAACCATGTGGCTTCAAAGATCCAAACTAGAATTCTATTTCATTCCTACTTGTTCATCTGAAAACTCCTAGAAACCCTGTGATATCACATCTTTAACTGACAGAGTATGACAATCCCTCTCCTGCTGAGTCTGTTTTGTAAAGAGAACCATAACATCACCATTTCTTCTTCACACCATTCTCCTTTAGGATATGAGGACCCACTATAACTGATTCCCAAAACAATGCCTATTAAGCAGTAATACCAAAAGAAACTAAAAGAACAAAAAAGAAAACCCACTAATTTCCAGAGCAAAAAATTGGAGCAAAACAGGATTAACAGAAATGTTTTAGTTCCTAAACATTAACCCAGAGCATTACCAGTTCCATGAATTCCCAAAATTCAGGAATTCTGACAAACTGAATTTGCTCAAAACCCAGCAGTGCCAATGTTAGCTCCAGATGATTAAACAAGTCTTAAACAAGTCCACGTTTCCTGGTTTGTAACAGCACATGTTTTTATGGACTTTTTCTTTCATTGTCTTAAGCAACAGAAACAATGAGTAAGACACACACAGTACTGAAATGTCTGCAGGTAGTAATTCTTGCTCAGAAAAATACCCCCATAAAATCACTAGTATCCATTCTCCTTTGAGTTATTTTCATAGCACAGACATTACACACACCCAATGTAACTGAGACATGATACCCATTTGCCAGGGCTATTCTAGAGAAAGGCCCAAGACAAACGTACAAAGTTAAAAAATTAAACCTCTTCTGCAGTTGCAAATACAGAAATATGTCATTTTTATGCATAACTAAGACAACCCAATCTGAACAGCAAAATACTTATTCTTTACAAATCCTTGTATGTATCTCCAGAGGAAATGTACACTATTACATGCAGAAACCATTGGCAATTGTCTTCCAGAAAATAAATCAAAATTACTTTAACTCTTTTGAGATCAGAGAGGAGGTCAATGCTGTAGGTTACACTCAGAGATTCTTATTCTAGCTCTGCTTCAGTATGGTGGAAGGGAAATGCAAATACAGTCCTTGAGTAAGACATGTCAACTTCTTCAACTGTTTTGTCAAGCCTTACTTTTGGATTTTAATCAACTGTTTATACAGTGGTAACTTCATGCTGGTGCATCCATCCACCATTCATGCAAACAGTATTTATCTGCAATGTTAGGGGCAACTATCTCCAAAACTCCTGTCAAAGAGGGTTTTTTACTTGTCTTGAAATTCCCATGAGTGGCTACAGTGGGTGAAAGCCACAATCTAGCTCTGCATCACACTACGGTTACCACGATGTTTTCTTATCTGTAGCATCTTCACTTCGAATTTTCCCTGCTGCAATTCAATCTCATTACTCATTGTACTACCCAACACTATACAGACCAGATTATTCTCTTCTTTGCAGTACATTTTGTCTATTTGAAAACTCGTCCTATCTCTTCCTTCAATTCCTCTTCTTCCAGAGGAATATCAGTCTCTTCTCAAGCTTTCTTCTAAATCATGTTTTCCAAGTCTTGGATTAACAACATGGCTACCCCATAGATATTCTCTAACTGACACATATCTTTCTTGAGATGCAACCCTTGGAAAAACAGCCTGACCACCGAGTACTTTCCACTAAGGAATAGAGCAGAAATATTCCTTTAGTACTTTTACAATCAGTCCCATATATCGACCCTTTTGTCAGCCCTGCCATAGTCACTACACACTGGTAGGGAACCAGTGCAATCCATGATATGGCTTTATTATTTTGATTCCCACACTCATACCCAGGACTACTGCCTACCTAGTTATTGGCCCACCCTGAGGTGCCATTCTTAGATGTAAAATTTAGACTTTCTTTTTTCAGATCACCTCTCTAGCTAGATGAGATCCTTTAAAACCTAATTCTACCCTTTAGAGCTATTCAAATGTTTAGACTAAAGATGGACTTGATTCAACATCGTTTCCTTCCAGTAAACTCAATAATCAGGGTCTTCGTGCTATTTTCCAAATGTGATTTTCTCTAATCTGTTTCCCCACCTTGTTTATAAGAATGCAATTTGAAACAACGTCAGAAACCTTACTGATGTCAAAATATAGGACATCTACTGCCTCCAGCAAACTACTCTGCTGTTCAGAAATGGTCTAGGCACCACCACATGGGATCCACTCATGAAAAGAAGTGTTAGGTTCAAAATGAAAAGACAGACACATGAACAGGAAATATTTGTACTGGCAGGGGGTGGTGATGGGGGGATACAGCTGACCAGCTTTGCAGACTAGAGTTTTAAAATTAATAAGCAGGCAAATAACTCTGTTGCTCATTTTAAAATCATTAACAATTCCAACTGTTACTGTGACTGCCTAGAGGTGACTCCTCTCCAGAGACTGTGCCTCTAATGGTACCATTGTGCTGGCAGCAGCCTCGAGGGCTCCTCAGTTGGCAGCAGAGGGTGCAAGGTCTCACTGTGCTGCCAGCTTTGCAAATACTCTGGTGCATATTTTATTAAAGGTTTGTAGAACAATCCCTCATTAACGATTCCAACACCGGAACTCAAAAACCAAATAATTTTATGTTCAGCATCAAACTGTCAGTAGTGAGATAGATTACACTCCCCACAACGTGGCAGGGTAGATGCACAGTACCAATACCAGCACCACTGAGCAGGATGTGCTCTTAAAGGCAGTTAGGAAAAACCTAAAAGTATCTTTTCTGAGTGGGGCATGCATTAATAATCCACTTCACAGGTGCACAGAGGGAAGCACATATGTGCATTTACTCCTGCAAAGGAAAATGGTGGCGGAAAACAAGGTAGAAAAAGACAAGAACAATCAGAAATTCAAATAACCTAGAATTGCTTTTATGACCAAAAATGCAAATTGGCAATTTTCTATAGGCAAACATCCTTTTAGATAAATGCTCAGGAAAAAGTTTCAGATTTGGTCACATGTATGAACCTACCTAATCGCACATTAAACTTGTCTGGAGTTATGACACAGATCATAAGGAATTCAAGTAATCAGCACGTCTAGAAATAACATGAGAACATGTGAGTAGCAACTTAGTTTACAATAGCTGGATAACAACTGCTAAGCTGGTGCTAGGCTATCATCCTGACATTGTATGGGCTATTACCAAATTGTTAGGCTGTAAGTCCACAAGAATATGGACTTTGTGGAGGTTTGGAAAAAATCCAGGTACTTGAAAAACGTGTGGAATTTCACAGATACATGCAAAAACTTTTTCACTGCCCAAGGGGCCTGTGATAACCCCAGGCCTCTTTTTTATAAGAAAAATACAGTGGTCAAGTCACCCATTCCTTCTCATTTGTGGACCGAAGAGTAATAAGCAAGAATGGATATTCTCAGAAAAACTGATGTTCTAAGGAAATACATTGGAAATACTATAACAGAAACGATGCAACAATTAAGACTGACCATATAAAAAGAATGAGAAAGAAACCTGAATTGAAAAAGAAAACTTGGGACAGGGGGTGGGGAGGAAAAAACTGGGATGGAGTGAAATTCCTCCTCGTTACAGGTTACAACAGTGCTGCAGAAAGAGAGCGCTTCTCTTGTTCCCACAACTTGCCTCATGACACTTCCCCCAAACATCCCAAAGTGACAATGGAAAAACTGCCTTTTCAATTCAGGTTGAAAAAACCCTATTTTAAGATATTTTATATATAAATTGCCTTCTTATATTTGATTGTAACAACCTGAAAATTCAAATCAACATCAAGCATACATGTCAACTCTAGCTAGGCTAGTCTTCAGGAAGATACTAGCTTCTCTCCCTGTTCAGCAAAGGGAATACGGTGTAAGGCATCAACTCCAATATTTCCCCTTTCTTAAAATACCCGCAAGACTTAAAGAACAGGGAAAAAGTTCTGTACTATCATAAATTTTCTGAGAAGTCATAAAGAACATATAGATAGGTAAAAAATGGATGAGGAATGAACAATAACCCTGTCCTATAGATGAAATATTCAACTATTAACAAGATTTATGGAAGCACAATAATGCTTTCATATGCCAGCATCTCTAACCTTTTGAAAACAGAAAATTCTGAGACATCTATCTGATCGTACACATCCCAAGGTTTTTTTGCACTAACTTGAACCACTTCAAATGCAACAATATGTAACTGGACTGCAGACACCTATTAAATAATACCCAATAATTTCCTCAGGAAAAACAAGTTACAAATAAAGAGACGTTATATTTAAACGTGTTTAAGTTACATTTAGTCTGAAAACCAGTCAAAACAGTTTTACAAATGAGTACTTACTTTTTGTATTTCTTCCCTTAAATGCAATGCTGTATAGTCAAATATGGCAATGTCAATCAATTTTAAAATGTCCATCAAGAAGTATTTCCTGTTGCATACATTGAGGCACTGACTCAGTAGTTCCAGGACACGTGTTGCCTTTGAGGACAGTGCGTAACACCAGAACCCACCTTGTCCAGATGGCAATTCAGAGCAGACTAACCTCCCAACTTTGGCATCTAACATTAGCCATCAAGAAGAGATTGCACAAGTTCCTCTGAACAGGAAAAATCTCAGTTAGCCTCTACAACATACAAAGGACAGTGGAATGCTTCTGCAGGTAAAACTCAGGACACTGATGACATTTTCGCATTCTCATAGAATAATCTGGAATACAAATGCATTGATTAAAGGCTGTAGGTACCACCACACAACCACCACCGGTATTATGAGAGACCAGCAAGATTCAGCTCAAAAGTGGTACACTTTCAGACCATGTGTTCCAGTTGCAATAATGATCTCTTTAGATGACAGTGTTTCTTATACAAACACCTTTAAATGGTGAGAGCTTTTAGTCAACATTTTTTTGGTCAGATTTAACAAGAGATACAGACTCTGCATTTCGTTTTGCCATGAATTCTTCTGTCTTTATTGACCAGCAAGCTATGCTGGCATCAGCTGTTCCCATCACAAGCAAAATCAGAACTTTCAAGTTCCCCATACACCGTAGGACGCATTGCAAAAATAACATCGAAATACTGTTAGATACTTCTTTTTGCAGAGAGCTGCAATGCAGTGGACAGATACTAAGATAACCAAGGGGCTGAAAATAGTCCAGGTTAAAGTACACAGAGCTCCACATCAGCTCATCTGCCCTTCTTTGAGTCTGTAAGAACAGATGCACACTATCAGCTAATTATCTTCCTCTGTGCAACTGATTCCGATATTTTGCTCAGATATTTTTACTGCATACTTTGATATTTTTATCATGATTGGAAAAACAATTTAGATAAGGAAAGATCTAACTAAAAAGCTTGCCTACTCATCATCCTCGTAATTATTTAAGGCTTACATTTGGAAGCAGTTTGTAATCTATTCCAAATAAGTCACCAGGGATGATAGCACTCAAGCTGATAGCTGAGCTTACTTCTTCAAAGGTCAGACACTCATGGAATAGCCAATAATAAATCGAATTAATTTTTGGCTGGTCAAGTGGCCTTGTGTGTTAACTCATGAACATGTGGAACCAAGAATGCTGTATTTTCAGTCCCAGCTGGAGTCTCCCTAGTGAGCTTTGTTCTACCTTCTGGCTAAAATACTTTCCACAATCATACAAATCCCTGAAGGTAAAAAGGATTTTAAAAAGTGCCAAACAACACAACAAACTCAAAACCAAAACCACACAAACCAAGCAGCTGCTCTAGGTTGCCTACCTCATTGCATTAAAGGAAAACACACTGCATTCAAACTCACAGCATTTTCCTAGTAAGAGCAAGTGATATCACAAATTACACTGATGCTATATAAGCTGAGTTCCTTATCATCTCTTGAGCAGCCATATTATTACCACATTATTAATTAAAGATAATGCTTTTTCTATTCCAAGAGGAAATAACCTAACAGAAGTGGCCACAGGAGCTGGACTCAGTGTGAGGTGCTGGCTTACACTCAAACAGGAAAGACAATCACACCGGCCCTTTCAAGAAAGTTCTTTTTCCAAGTCTTTATAAAATAGAGACAGAAAAAGCTGTCTGGAACATAGAATTGTTTTAGTGACTAGTACAGCAATACAAGAAAGCACTTCTTTTTATTAGCTAATTATTTACTGTCTATTTTTCAGCATAATCTTCACATTCATTCTACCTGTAAACCAATGAGTTGATGCACTGAAGAGCGAGCAAAAGACTATAGCTGATTCTGTCTGACCCCTAACAGCACAGAACACTAGGCAGCAGGCGTTTTTCCTTAAAGAAGTGGTCACATGTAGGCTTACTGAAAATAGCACTGTGTCTTGGTAAAAAGAAACACAATGATAAATTCTAGCACATCTGCCCATGTCAAGAGCAACATTTACTATTGTAGTTGTCAAATCTCACCTGAATGTCAGACTAAAGTCACTTAATGCTAAAGGTAGTAAACCAGATACTAACACAGAGAAACTGGCCTACATTCACAAGCAGATTTAAGTACTACAGTGGAGTTACATTGGGAATACAGCTGTGTAACCCCTGATGAAATCTTTGATTACTGCTGCACAATGAGAGTAGCTATATTTTCCTAATCTCATAAACATAGTCTCAAATCAGTCATGTATGTTCAGATTAAATGATTGTTTTTACCATGCTGGAATCCACAGAAAAACATACCCACACAATGTGTCCAGCTCTTCTCTGGTTTGTCTCAAGAGAGACCATCCCTCCAGACACTTATTACCAGGCTGACTTAGTTTTCACGAAGTATACTGACCAAGAGAGATATTACAATAATTTCCTTTGCTTCTGAGATAAAATGCTAACAGTTTTATTTTATCAAAGGCTGTGTCTGATACCTAGCTTGTCTCAGTACTCCAGCTTGGAAAACAGTAATTCTCAGAACTACGTATACTTCCACCCCCAACAGTATTTCACTTTCAGGACTAGTTTATAACTCAAAATTGTGTTTGTTGAGTGCTAGTTGTAAAAAAAGATAAAATTAATGCTTCTGTTCCTATACCTGCTTTTGTAGAGAACAGTGCAAGTTAAATAACTACTCCTATTCATCCAGGCTGATGAAACCACAACACCTTTCAGGACTCTACAATTTTCCTACAATAGCACAGGTAAAGTCACTGAATTTTTGTATTAAGTTGTTAAAATATTATTTAGATGAAACTAAAAATCTTGATTTCATTGTTATTTATGGATTTAATCTAGAAAGATCTCTATCATAGAAGAGACTTTAAAGAACCAGTATTGGAGTATTTCTAAGAAAAATGCTGCAGAGAATTGTTTTTTTGCGTTGGTTGGAATTTTCAGATAATCTGAGTAGCTCTCTAATCTTGCTCTCACTGAAATATATGATATATTGTTTGGGATATCTTGACTTGGTAAACAAAGTGCTTTTAAAAACTGCCTCTTGTGTGGGAAAAATTCTTTTCTTTGCCTTACTGTTGAATGTCGGAGACATCAAGTTTTCCACACACTTCTCTGATGTCGTCTAAAAAGCTAGAATACTAATTATTAGTTTTTAAAACTTTGAATTCCTGTTTAAAATTATTTTCCTCTCCCTGTAAAATTTCAGCTGACCAACTGTGAGCACATTCTTGGCCTACAGGTATGCTGACTGACCTACACTTGAACATGCCCTTAACAGTCTAAATAAAATTGGGCAATCTAGTACTCTAGAATATTTTTCAAAGGCCAAACTGGGGCTTTGTCTCAAGAAGGAATCAAGTGTCATAAAATTTGACTAATATTCAAACAATCTAAGTGTCATGAGTCCAGTTCATTTATTGCCACCTATCTCTATATAAATTGCTGACATCCTTACTAATGTTCTCTTAAAAGTAGAAAATGTCACATAGAAAATATTTTCAAATAACAAGACCTTTATTTGAGTTTGTAGCACTACCCAGAGATTGTTGTTCAGGGGCCATGAGAAACTGCTACTTGAATATGTATTACCCTACCCAAGGCTATATTACATCAGAAAAAAAATAAGAATAATGTGGATTAAAACTATGAAAGATTGCTTTTAGACACTTTAAAACAAGAACAAGTGAAAAAATGGAATGGCAGCAAAGATTGGCTGACTGTCATTGGTTATAAGACAGACAAAAGGTACCCTTGCTCAGAAAAGGCTGTAACAGAGGCGTAGATGAAACACCCTGGCTCCAGTTTTGAACTCTGATTTAGTATTCCCTGAAGGCCAAAGCTTAAATTTTAGTAAGGCTTAAGAGCCCCCTGTAAAAGCAAGCTGTTTTAAGATACACTTTAAAGTATGATAACAGGTTAGGACACCTGTTCATATATGGCCATTAAAACTACGAAAATCATCCTTAAATGATCATTACATCAATATATTTACAATTTTATGTTTAGTAAAATTATGGCCATGCCATGTGTTACCGGCATAATGACCTAATTTATCTGACAGATTTTTTTCTTTCCTTAAAATCAAAAGCAAGTTGGCATCTAGCCACTGAACAAAGCGTCCCCGAGTACATTTTCAATGCCAAGTAAGAAATAGTACATATGTAAATATGTGCAAATAGGAGCTCACTGTTCACTCACAGAAAAACATATCTTCAAAAAAAGGTGGCTAAAAGTCTGTACACTCATCACTCAGAAGCACAAACTGACAGGAATGTGCACAGTACAAATGTTACTTACATTTGCATAATTTCCAAGATCTCACATATGAAATAAAGATTTAAAAGATAATATTTTTAATATATAATCTTTTAAAATTTTTATATGCCTGTATAAAAATAGAAAAAAACAGCTGCAAAGGACTCCAATCTTGCCATCATCTTCTCTTAGACATTAAAATTTATTTTCTCATGTTTTACTGTGTTCTGAATTTCTTTGTACTTGTAATGAAACACACAGATACAATTGTTAAAAAGTCTTATTTATTTAAGAAAGCTAAAATATTTAGCTAAGATCTTATAATTTTTTAATGGAAGTAAGGTTCACACATTTATACAATCAATTATTATTAGCAGTTCAAAGAGACTATAAAGTACATAGCACTTTATAGGGTAAAATAGAAATTTTGGATGGAGTTATAGGTGTTTCTGCCCCCCAGTAGCAAAACATAGTCTTCCCATAAATGAATAAAAATAGAAATAAGCAAAAGCTAGTTCCTCTTGGTCAGCAAGAGAACAAGCTTTGATAGGAACTTAGGTAGGTTTTGCAGGAGAAAGTTATCATGCATTTACCTAATAAGACTGGATGTTTCTGGACTTGCAGAAAGTTGTTCTTCAAACCTGAAAGTAAAATAATACTCTAGTTAGTACACACAGCACCACCAACACCAAATATCCTACAGCAACTCAAGCAACTTACAGTAAAAACGCACAGCACTTGCCAATTTGCAGCACGTTGATGCTCATTTGTTCCCCTGCAAATTCATGTTAGCTGTACGTGAAGAATGCGAGTTCCTTAGAACGAATTCCATCCCTAGGATAATAATTCTTATTGAATAGGAGTCAACAATGTTACAGCTTATATATCACTCATTTTGGGTCTGCAAAGAAAAGAGATGGTCAATAAGCAAAAAGAAGAATCTACTGTTGAGTTTTTGGCCCTTTTCCAGAATTTCCCCAAAACTTTATGGTCCAGACACAAAAAAAAACCCCAAAAAATAAAACAGACAAGCAAAAACTTAACTTACCAGAATTACAGTATCAGTCTGTTGTTTGTGCAACATTTTGGTACACATCAGTCTTCCATAAGTACGCTGTTGAAGACACTTGGCTGTTGAAGGCTGTGATCAGGAGAAAAACTTCCCATTTTCTTGAAGAGCAACCTGATGTTCACATATGAGGTCCCACAAAGTAAGGTGCAGGTTCCTTCTCTGCTTTTATGGAATTAGCTCTTGTAGTAGCCCAAAACAGGTCTTTGCCTTGAGCAAAGCTGCATCTGCTACTGAACACATACTCACTTCTAATATATGTTGATTGTCAATTAACTGTTTCAGAAAACAGGATAAAATTGGTGATATTACCAGGAAATTGGTTTGTGAGGCTATGCAAAGCCCATCAAATGCTTGGATAATCATATTTCACACAAAGTACCTGGATCCAGCTAAATACTTGATTCCATTCACAATAATTGTTGAGTACTACTATTACAAGCTGTTATTTCCAATATTGCATCATCTTCTCTAGAGCACAGTACCTGTATACATAATGTATAAGTGGAAAGGTATATTCTTAGGCATATGGCTAAACACTGACTTCAATACGTGCCCTGCTTTTTTCTCTTGTTACCCTGTTACCATGTAAGGTAATTGTCTGTGCTGAGGTAACATCTCAAATTCGGTCTATAGTAACACATTAATCATAAGATGAGACAAGCTTGTATGACAGCAATAGTGGATTGTTCTGCATCTGAAGAATCGAAATATGACATACCTCAAGCTCCAAAGCTTTAACCTAAAGAAATGCCATTTCCACTATATTCCTGTAAAATTGACTGTTCCTATCTGTACTGCATACACAATCAAGACAACTTACACATTGTGCAGTTACAGAACACAAAGATGTGTGTAACAAGAAACTTGTTAACTGAGTCAAACATCATAATGAAAATCCTTAGACCATTATCCAAGAGAAAAGAATCCTTATTTTGAGAGTTTTTAAAAGCTTAACAAGAGATTGAAAATGACAGTCTACAGAGACACTTCAGTCTACCTGGTGGAAATAGTACCTGTGCAAAAAAAGAGATGTAGATCAGATAAGATCACAACAGAAAATCAGAAATGGAAAGAAAACTATGTTGTTTAACTCAATAACTCAAAGATGCCTTTGTCAAATTACAGGGCTACTCATACAATATATTAATTTATTCACAGCATTCTCATGATAATCATTCCATTACATGACTTACAGCTTACTTTGTTGTAATACAGGTTGCACAGCACTTAGAATATGTTTCAGGTTAGTAAATCCTTGTTTCTGAGGCAGAAGCAGCATGCCAGGGCAGGATAAACCTGAGACACAACATGGTCCCTTTTCACAGTTGCAATGCGACTTCTTCCCTGTTAGGAGGTTCAGGCACTAGAACAGGTTGCCTGGAGAGGTTTTGCACTCTCCATTCTTGGAAGTTTTCAAGACTGGACAAGGCCTTAAGCAACTTGATCTGCCCCCAAAGCCAACCATGTTTTGAGCAAGTTAGACACCTTACAACGTTCCATCCATCCTGAGTTATTCTTGAACTATGCCTTGAAATACAAGTAAATGTTAATAATCTCCTTAATGACTTCTCTTTCCCCAAATAAAAAGCAACACAGAAAACAATACACCTAAATTATTATAGAGGGGAAACCCCCTCCCCCCAAAGAACCAACCCTTTTATACATACAACATAAATGATTGACACTATGATCTTTATGACTTTTCTGAAATACTTATATACCCTTTCCTTTACGAATGTTCTTTCACAAAACTTTTTTGGGAATGCTTAAGAATAACAACAGTATTATTTGCATTTAATTTTGACTCAGAACAAATGAACGTAATGAGAAAATTTATCAATTGGCCAGTGTATCAAATACATATTGAATACCATGTGTAGCATACATATCAGAAGTATTTCTAAAACTACAATAGTTTCCTTGTGTAGCCTTCCTTTTATGACTTGCACACAAATGCAATGCCTTAGCCGATTTGCAATTATGCTTTCTCGCGTCAATTATAGCGGCATTACACTGATAGAAGATGACAACTAATTCCCGTAGCATTGCCAAAGTTGGATAATAGTATGACTGACTTCATTTTAAATGAAGTACTACTGTTGTAAGCAATACTAACTCTGAAATCAATACATTATTTAAGACACAGGAGAATGGGACTGGGTCCAGCAGAAGTAGCTTGTATTTTCTTTGCAGAGGTAGAATTTGAACAGTTGGAAATACCAGTAACACATAACTAGAGCAACTGAAAAAAGCTAACTGTTTCACAAGCTCTCATCATGAGAGAAGTAAAATATGATGATCAAAGAAATGAAAAACTTTACAATGTTTAACTTTGCCAATGCTGCTGCTAATTCAATTTCTTCTCTTTTATTCCACCAAAGTAAAATAACATTTCGCAGGCTTGTCTACTTGAAAAGTCAACCATTTCTCCATTCAAATGCAATGTCATAATCAAAACAAAATATGATCTTAATCACTATGACTTCCATTTGCTGAAGCAAAACCAATGAAATTATTTTCCCACTCAGTGAACAAGAAATGAAATATTTTTCATTTGAGCATTAGTAAAAAAAGTGAAGGAAATTCAGAGTTTGGGGCATACAAACCAAAAAATATTCAAATAAAAAACCCCGAACCCTGTTGGAGAAAACAGATGTTTCTTCTCTTTAATAGGAGCCACTGGGAATGGTTAAGCTCATGTTTAAGCAATGAAGTGCCAATTCCTGCTCTAGAAACTTATGCCACATGGAACAGTATCAATGGAAAGTGACCCAATACAGAGCACACAGCACGTCTGGTCATTTGGATTGTCCCTCCAGAAGCAAATTCAGTTGTCTTCAAACAGGAGTAATTGGAATGAGCATTACATCATCTCACCCAAGTCTCCAACTCCTGTCATTGGGAAAGAACAAACACTTTCCCTGCGTAGAGTATGAGTTGATCCTGGTTTGGCTGTCATTTTGTTAACTGGCCAAAACTGTTTGTTAAATTTCATCCATAGTTTTATAACTGGTTGAACTGGTGTTACAGTTGCCAAGTGCAAATACAGATGAGACTGGTATCAGATTCAAGCAATTCCCTTCCTGCTCATAGTGGTTTTTTACACCTCATCTAAAAAAAAAATTAAAAAAATCATTCTTTAATGGCATGTAATCTAATTTGATGAAGTAAGGGTAAGTACAGATCCCCAAGAAAAATACTTATTGCTGAAACGTCCTGATGAGTAAAAGAGTATGTGAAGCCACATACAGTACTGCTTATTATTTAAATTCCAAAAGCTAAAGGTATTCAAAAAGATGTTTGTCTTAGCTCTTAAAATTAGGGATAAACAGGTAATAAACTGGGTTTTGTTTTGAGAGAAAAGCTTCAACATTTTGAAACTTTTTCCTTGGGGAGAACCATCAGACAAAAGGGTTTTGGTCATAACCTACATCTTCATGAGTTTCAACTGACTATTCTTTGGTTCTTTGGCTGATATCAGGAAATGAATGTAAATTGATCAACAGAGAAAAGACAAATGGATGGAGCATATTTTGATTTCTCATATTTTGATTTCTCACAATGAAAATGAATTGATACTTATTTTCTTTAAAACCGTGAGAGAGATACTGGAAAAAAAATGCTATCTTAGGAAATAAAGCAATTGTAGAAACATTTCAATTCTTTTCAAAGGTATGTGATGATCACAGGATAACCAGCCTCCATTGCCTTCCAAAGGATAAGGCCTAAGGTCAAGTGATTCTAGCATATGATAAATATTACTATTTCATAAAAACTGCAACATGTTGAAGAAAAGATTTCATTTTGAAAAAGATAATTGACTATTTCACTAAAATTATTCTATGGAGGATAAGACATTATTAGCTTTCAACACTACTTCCATCATGTACAAGGTAAAGAAAAATTAAAAGAAGTAACCTTCAGAATTTTTTCTTTTAAATCCCTCCCCTCATTGACTTGCCTTCAAAAGATAACTTGAGACCTAACACATAAGCACAATAATTTCACTCATAATTTTGTTTTCCTTGAGAGAAGAAAGAATGGTCTTCTCTCCTCAAAGAAAAAACAATTTTAACTTTTTCTCCTCTGAAATCTGTAGTATAAACATTTCTCTCAATGTACTTTTCTCTGAATCTGTGAACTAAAATGACAACTTGCATGGGAACGGGGAAAGAAACCATCAGGGACTTTATTTATAAAAAACTTTCCACATTCATAGTCTCCTGGTATGAACAGTAAGCTAGTTAAATAACAGTAAGTCAGAATTTGCCACCACATTTTTCAGTTCTCTGATGAGATCTAGATTTAATTGAACTAAACTCCTGTCAAAAACCCTAATTTTGTCTGGGGTGTTTTCCCCCTCTCGTCCCC
>VZTU01009845.1:20349-60100 GCA_013400835.1 Zapornia atra
AAAAAAAAAAAAAAGAGAAAAGGGGAAGGGCAGGGACTATTCTCACATCCCACTGCAGAGCCAGGTATGTTAGCTTTTATGAACCCACTGCAAATAAACCTCCCAAAAGTCCATAAAACTGTTACATAACCTACAGCTGTCATAATGATAGAAGAAAGTATGACAAATTAATGTGTTATTTGGCTCAAACTCAAGAAGTACTGCCACCTTGCCACTTCAAAACAATGGCTACTTATTATCAGGACAACAGCCTCTGATGCAACACAATCTCTTGCTGGCAGGAAGACGATGCATATTTTCTCTGCCCCTTTGGAAGATCTGTGTAGTTTCAACTGGGATTCTACAGTTAGTAATGATTGTGCCCAACACTCTGAAATACCAGGAGACAAGTGAAAAAATGACAGCTGAGCAAGCTACCAAAAGCAATTGCTTTTATACCTAAACAAAAATAGGAGAACTTGGCAGGATGATTTATATTACCAATAGACTCAACATACACCAAAGATTCTGCCTGTATTGCCTATGGACTAAACCAAGGCTTTCAATATTTTTAAGCACCGCAAACATCCAATAAAAAATACATATTCCAAGGAAAATTATAAACTATAATTTCAGATCACAGATTACATAGACCTAAGATATGTAACATTACCACAGATGTCCTTTCCAATAGCACTTATAAATATTTATTTTTCCCGAAGAAGTCACCACGTATTTGAAAAGAATGTCAGCCCTACAGGAAAAATATTTGCCTGAAGTATGAGAAATTATAGCAGAGATCCTAGTACTTTCAGCTTTCTAGACTTTCACATAATTTATTGTGTATATATATGTATATATATATCATCAGACTAATTGTTAGAAATATATTATTTTCTCCTGAAAGCCATCTTTCTACAACATCAGAGGTACCTTCCTGGACATTTAGTTTTTCTCCAAGTGTTTAGCAATGCATCTGGTGCTTTCTGAATATGGACTCTTTGAACTGGGTTCTTTTTGCTTGCAGTAATCCCTTGATAAAAGGTAGGGTTATGCACAATAAGGACAAAGGTACTCTAGCTCCGACTGGGTACAAAAGTGAAAATGCTCTAGAACTTTTGAAACTGGTTCCATTTTTTCTCTGTATCTTTATGATTCTATATATTCTCTGTGTTCAACTGCAGAATGACCAAAAAAACCCTTCAAGCTATGAATTTCTCATGAAAATCTACATTACCTACGTTGTCCAGTGCTGATAAGCAGAGATTGGATATTATTATCTTGCATTCCCTTTTAAATTTAACTCCAGGTTGCTTCAAAGAATTAAGCTGTTGCAGAACTTCTGTATAATGCCTTGCTCATTTGCAAACTGTACATAATCTTGTTCTTGTTATGAAAGATCCCAAGATGCAGAGAGATATATATTAAAAGAAAAAAAGATATACGCTTCCTTCTTGCCTACATGTAGGGTAATATATGTTGGGTGTTATTTGAATTCCAATCTGAAAGCCTGAATGAAGTCAGGGATGTTATCAAAACCTTACAAGCATTGGTTCACTTGTACACAACCCACCTCACTCAGTTGCACTGATGGCTAAGCCTAAATTTCTCTCCCCTTGTTAGCCTAGGCAGAAGAATTATCTGCTGTTGAGGATTTTTTTAGCTCTTACTAAATCACCCTATTTCCACACCGAAGGGGAGTCAAGGATTTCCTGTTCATTGCCAGTGTGTGTTATGCCAGTGAAATTACACTTTTTTTTCTCTTCTTGACATACATGAAACAAAATCACTAACAGCAAATAAAGACTGGAGTACCAGACCCTAGGAAGCTACGCTATAAGCTCAGAGTGCTGAAATGGACACAGTATGTGTACAGAGGTGGAATTCATCACTGTTCTTTAATCCAGCTCTCTTCTCCCCTACTAAGCTCTGTACAGGTTGAATTGTCATAGAATCCAAATTAAGACACCCAAACATATAGAAGACGAACATGGAGGAAAAGGGTCACTTTGATAATGTCAACTTCTAGTGAAAGAGGAATATTCTTCTCCCTGTTCAAGGGTCACTATGCCAAGCAGACTTGGCTGNAAAAAGAACCACGTAAGATTTGGATCTTCAGTGGCCCAAAAGTCATGTATTTAGCTTTCCACTTACTGTTGGAACGGACTCATTCCCATGGTATCCCTCCTTTGCAGAATGCTCACCTCCCCAGTCTGGGCATCAGCAGAGTCTCTTGCCTGGCATCAAGCAGATTCATCTCTAACCCAGAAAAACCTTACCTGGTCGGCTCCTGGAGTTCTACCATTTGTCCTGTGTAACCTGATTATAGTTTTGATCAATGGCCAGAGCAGCCATCTGCAAAAAACTCAAGGCTTCAGCAAAAGGCATCTTTGATTTCTTTTCAGTGCCTTAAATGTGCTTGCAAAGTCACCTTGAGCACAAAAAGATGATTTCTGTTTCTGTTGTTGATGAGCTTTCAGATGATCTGATTAGAAAGTGTTTGATACTGGGCTGCACTGCCACTGGGAGGAATTAGGTTCTTTCGTCTCTGTTCTTTCTGGCTTTTTCTAGATTCAGTTATTGAGTGGAAGTTTTTAACTTATCTCAGTGTGCTTCTGTGGCCTTTTTGCCATGAAACAAAAAACCCAAATGATTTCTGATCCAAACACCCCAGGCTGTTATATAAATGAACTGTCCTGAAAACAATTATTTCTCATTCGTCAGCAAAGCAGCCATTCCTCCCCATCTGTGCGCACTATTCTAACGCTGACCTTTTTTTTCCTGGTCAGTATGTGTAAGAGGCAAACTCCCTGTTTACTAAGGCTTCAGACAGAAGGCCTTTAATGCACGTGCTTAATGCCACATGTTTAACTCACTACAGGAAATGTTTCTGAGAATATGCTTCTAAGGGGAAGCTCGGTTCATTTTTGTTTGTTCCACAGCAACTAAGAAATTGAAAAATCGTAATAAAAATCACTGTCACAAGGCAGGCAGTTACTGAATTATACCTCAGTAGAACATAAATATAGCTATGTCAAACATAAATAAGAAATAAGAAATAAATTTGAATGGGTTTTTGTCTTTATGCAGCACCACATAATTGAAATGGACAAAAGGTCCAAATGCACCAGATGAATCTTGAATGAATAAGTTTTAAATTATTCAAAAGAACTACAATATTTTTTCTGTTATACTAGAGGATGTGTAGTATGATATTTTATTTATTTATATGAATATGAAGCATTCTTCAAACTCCCCTGTACTTCATTTCGCCTTTGAGCTCCCGCTAGTCTTAGGGTTGATTAGCTAAGAGAATCCTTTCAACATTTACAACTCCAGAGAGGCAGGAAACAGCAAAGAATCAAAATTATTCTAGAGCATCAGAAACTCAACAATTCATACTGCTGTGGCAGAGGTAAGGAGCAGAATGGAGTGGTATTTTACTGAGTCAAGTCAGTATTCAACTACAAAGGAAAAAGCTCTCTGTTGCCTACTAGTTGGGAAAATAAGAAATGAACATACAGGAAAATTGATTTCCCTCTGGTATTGTAACCCTGCTATTCAGTGTGTCGGGAAAAATACAAAAGAAAGGGAGAAGTAGAACAGCTCAGATTAGACCCCCTTGGAAAAGAAGGTCTACAGGTTTAGAAGCATCATAGCAAAACCAAACATTCAACATGTTTCTACCCTTTAAGGATGAGCAAAGCAAAAAGTGATCACAGAGATGTAACCAGTTATATATGAAAAGACAGGATTTAAATTTTCAAAGCTGATTCTCTTTGAAAAAATTGATAAGAGTCCTCTTAACATTTTCAGCATTTAACCTCACTAGTATTACCTTAAACTGATACAGGAAAAATGCTGTCTCTGTATCTTAATAGATGATACTACCTTCTTCATTTTGCTTTTTATAATCTACATACAAACCTTTTCCACCATAATTTCTAATTTGCAAATTAATCTAGAATTTTGCAAATCTATATAAACCAAAATTTTACATTGGCCCCAAATTTGAGTGAAAAAATGACACATGGAAAAAAGTAATCTAGGCAACTAAGAACCCAATCAACTCTGGCATCGGCAACTAGATGAGGGAGGGGAAAGGAAGGAGAAAGCAGAGAAAGAATGGAAGGATATTAGAGACATTAGCATTTATGGAAATGGGATAAAAATCTATCATGACTTAAAGGATCTGGCTAGACAAGAACCCCTTTTTTAAACAAAGTATAGGTAACCTAAACTTTATTAAACCATTTGACATAGGAGTATCTAAGAACAGACAACTAGCAAAGACGTATATAAGATGTGTGGGAAATTGTACTGCAGTGAGTGTTATTACAAGCAAAGCTGCTCTTCTTGACATTAATATTTTTTACTACTTGTGTGTTAATGAAATTTCTAACAAAACAAAATCTGCAGGCACTGTTAAGGCAAAGGATGATCAAAATAAATATAGCCAGCTGATGGGTAACCTTGAGAATTGTAGCAATATTAGGAACACTGATTTATGTGAATAGTGTTATGAAATGCCATGTCAAGTGTTTGTGTCTTAGTACTATGCCAAAAACATTCTACCAGAAGCTAGAACCAAATGCTGGAAAGTGACTGAGGAAGGGAAAAACATTACTGTACTGTTCCAGGATAGAGTAACATCTGTGGAAGTCATGCAATTTCAAAGAAAGGCAAAGGTGGCTCTTGGAAAAAGGGCTGGATTAATGCCATAGTGTAACAGAGATTTCAAATGGGAAACTGTTTATGGTACTAGTTATTCTTAATGAAGACCTATCATAAGCTGGTTCTGCATTTCTCTTCCTATGCTGAGAAAGCTACAAGAGACTAATGTATTCAGTTTCACAAAATGAAGCCTATAAGAAACAAGGACCACTTTCCTTAAATGTACTTTCAGCACACAGCTTAACCAGTTTAAATAAGTGATTATGACTTGACTGCTTGTTAGATAGCCAGTTCCAAGTGAGTCTGCAGCCGACCCACAGACAAACACTCCTCTACTGGGCACACACCAAAGGGAGGAGGCCGGGCAATGATGCAGAAGGATGGAGACTTCCCCCCAAAAGCCTGAGTGGCCCTTAAAGAACCACTTCACTGCTCTGCAGATTGAAGAGGTAAGACTCATCACATTCAGGACAGCTGCTGGAGCTGAGGCATTCCAATCTGCTCACCATGTAACAACTGGCACAACTAAGAGAAGATGATGGGTGATAGCTGTAGGCAGCTCTTCTGAGAGGTACACAGCCCATTTGCTGACCTGACGTACTCTCTAGAGAAGTATGCTTCTTACCAGGGCTCTGGATCAGGGATGTCACCAAGAGACTAGCAAACCCTGTAAAGTCCACTGACTATTATCCACTGCTGTTTTTTCAGATGGGCACCAGTAGTACAGCCAGGAACAGCCTGAAGTGTATCAAGAAGGATTACCAAGCCCTGGGAGCAGTGGCAATGGACACTAGAATGCAGGTATTTTTTTCATCAACCCTCTTGATCAAGGGGGTTTAAAATGGCCAGTTGAATATGGTGAAATATATGGTTACATGACTGGTGCCACAGACAGAGGCTCAGCTATTTAGACCACAGGACTTTCTTTGAGCAACCTGGTCTACTGGGGACTGATGGGGTCCATCTTTCAGAGAATGGGAAGAGCACCTTCAGCCATAGGCTTGCCGAGCTGGTGAAAAGGACTTTAAAGTTGGCTGGATGGTTGCACTCAGAGGTGTGTTCAATGGCTCAATGTCCAAGTGGAGACCAGTGACCAGAGTCATTATTAGAGACAGAGACACTGGGACTGAGTGTACCTTCAGTGAGTTTGCTGGCAGCACCAAGTTCTGTGGCATGGTCAATATGCTGGAGGGACGGGATGACATTCACAGGGACTTTCACAGGTAGGCTCATACATATGAATCTCATGAAGTTCAACAAGGTCAAGTGCAAGGTCCTGCACAAGGGTCAGGGCATTGCAAAGCACAAATACAGGCTGGGCAGAGAAAAGATTAGGAACAACCCTGAGAAAAGTTTAGGAGACTTTTTACAAGGGCATGTAGTGATAGGACAAGGGGTGATGGCTTTAAGCTGAAGGAGGAAACATTTAGATGGGAGATTAGGAAGAAAGTCTTCACTCTGAGGGTGATGAGTCCCTCACCACCACAGCTGTGGCTGCCCCCTCCCTGGCAGTGTTCAAGTCCAGGCTGGCTGGGGCTTTGGGCAACCTGGGCTAGTGGAGGGTGCCCCTGCCTATGACAGGGAGTGTTGAAGCTGAATGACCTTTAAGGTCCCTTCCAACCCTAACCATTCTACAATTCTATGACACCTGCATTGAAAGACTCAGAAAGTTACTTTAAATCTTAGTCACTATACCAGCATTTTAGTGTGAAGCAATCATATAGGTTAGACAAACTCAGGTTTTTACTTGAACAGAATTGACATATATAGAGTAACAATTTTCTAAAGCAGCATGAAAGTGTTTCAAAACACAGTGCACGTATTACTTCTAGTCACATTTTTAATGGCCTTTTTGTCACTAGATTGAAAGACAAGTTAACTACATAGAGTATCTTGATTTAAATCCATTTTACTTTTGTGATGCTGCAACAGAGCTAATAGATCCAAAAAGGAGCTCTCCTACAAGCATCCTAACCACTACAGTCAATTAAACTTCTACCTTTTGTATGATACTCGCTCTTCATAAATAACAATTTTAAGAGGTCAATGCCCTGTTTCCCAGGGTTGTTTCTTGAAAGACAACTGATCCAGCTTCAAACTTCTATTCCAAATCAGAAGGGAAATTTCAACCCAGAGGTCGCACATTTTAAGCCTGAACAAGAACAAGTGTTCCCACTGAAAAACAGGGACGTAATTTAGTTTTCAGTTTTCCATAAAGACTGACCTGGGATGTATTTCCTGGAAATATTTCCCAGAGTGGGTCCTGAAAGCATGACAGGCAAGGGATACGCAGTTTGTGAATCCCAAGATTTAGGCATCTCAGCAGTGCAGAGGTGGCAAGACTGTTTAAACAACAGTATAAATAGAGAAAAAGGATGTCCTCTGACTCTCCACGTTTCCAGCTTACACACACAATTGGAAAAAAAATGAAAATATATTCCAGGTCCTTGCTACAACAACAATTAAAAAACATCAACATAGCAACTCATGTTCTCAGTAAAACCCTCTGTAAACCTGAATACAGTTATGCCAGCAGTTTTCTTGTTCATTAAAATCAGCCTACTATTCTGATAAAAGGCTGCAGACATTAATCAAATGCTATCAATAGAAATTCTATAATGAACTGCAAAAAAGACCCAATATGATTTGATCCATTATGAAAAGAGCAAAGTCTATCATCACATGCTGCTTGTGTGTTTCAGCGTAGAGAAGGGGTGAACTTTATTGATAAAGACTGAGTTTGCTTCTTTTAGTCGTGTAAATGGTTTCAGACGGCAATGTCACAAGTTAAATTCAGGAAGGGATTTTGGCATAGCTTTAAATAACACTACATTGAAAGACAGACAAATTTAAAGCATATTCTTAAATGGTTTCTAGAACAGAAGCAGCAGCTTAGCTGTACCAAGTACTTACAACCTGTAACACGAGCTAACAATTTGTACTCCAGTGCACACAGAAATCCTGCATAATCATTTCTAATATAAAAGTAATGTTAACGTACCCACACTTTTGTCTACTGTATCTTAAAACATGCCATTAATTTCCATTTTGCTGATCACATTTAACTTAATACAACCCAGCTGAATTATTTCTGGTTCTTCTAAAAGAGGAAAATGTTCCTTCAAAGTGCCAATGTGAGATTAACCAGAATGCCAAATAATATAAGCTTACAATACTGTCATTATAAAAGTGATCACAAACTGTTTTTTCTCTGATGTACCGAGATCCCCTGAAGTTTTTTCACAGTGAAGAGAGATTTGAAATTATTTCACAAAACAAGAAAAAATGAGACACCAGCTCTTAAATCAATATGTGTAACACACTAGTTTGTATGCATTGAAAGTTTAACTACAGCACAAGGGTTAGAAAAAAAAACCACAAAACACCTACTTCAAGGACAATTCTAACCCCTTGCTGTCATTTATAAACGGAAACAAGCTGCCACACAGTTCAGCAGTAGAGGAGGATAAAGAACTGATAATAATCCTTGTGTTCCTCGCATGAACTCCAACAAGGCATTTGAATGAGACTTTTAAAGCTGTAAATTGTCCATCAAAACACAGAATAACTTTTGCTAATCCTTGTGCCACAAATTACTAATCCATCTGGAAAGCTATTTTTTTTGCATGTGTTTACAAGGATCTAAATGTCATCAGACAGAAAGACAACTAGGTTAGTAGCATGTTAAAAAAGGAAAAAAAAAAAAAAACCAGAAATAAAAATCTGAAGCAGTTGACCACACAATAAGTAGGATTTGCAGAAGTACTTACAGCTCTCAATCTCCAGCGTGCAGTTCTGCTCATCCAGCGGATATCTCCGTAGGTCCATCATACAAGCAGCTGTTGTTGTAATTCTAGGAAGGAAACAGAAGAGCTTGTTAGTGCGTCTTGTTCCAATCTTTCCTTGATCACCAAGAGTTGAAAGAATAAAATATATTTCTGCATAAGCGGCACTCTTGCTTATTTTTACTGAAATATCGTGTCTGCTGCTTACTTGTAACTAAGGCTGTTCTAAGAAGGTTGTATCAGTCTGGTGGGCGAGCAGAGAGCTTCCCTTCTGCACACCATTATCACAGTACTGTAAGCTGTAATAATCATCAAACAATTTATCCTGACAAAATGAAACATGAATTAGGATAGTGGTATTTCTTTTGTTTTATTGTCAATAACTTCAAGCCAAAAAGGAAAGGATCAAAGAAAGGTGTCAGAGGAAATCCAGAGAAACAGAGAAAGACACTTATTTTGTACCCCGCGTTAATGCCCTTAATGCCTTCGTGAAAATTAATTCTTCTGTTCAATAGTGCTTTGTAAATGATGTATTATTTCATCAACATTTTCATAGCCCTTATCACGACCACATTTGTGCATCCAGATTACATCAAACCTACTAACTTTAACATAACGTCAGACATACCTTTTCAATGCTGAGAGAAGCATCTGCATCATCAATAAAATTTTGCTGGTAACCCTCACAGAGGAATATGACCCTGAACCAAATATGAACCAAGGCACAATTCTCAGCAGTATTTTATTAACTGTATCCCATCGAGCCATCTTAATATGTAGACCAAAAGAAAAAAAAAATTCTTAATTTTTCTTTTTCCCCTGAGAGTATTCTATATAACTGTAGTAATTAAAAATACTATAATTTGGATTCCAAAACTAGTCAAAATAGTATGACCTGCACATTCTACTTGTAGGGCCAGGCATACACTTAGTGCATATGCTACAAGGTTTCCAGCCTTTCTTCTCTCCCCCTCTACCTGATAAGTGCCCTTCTCATACAGCTGCTAGACCCTGGTGATTTATACAAAATCCTCAGAAAAACAAAGATTTTCTCCTGTGTGCTAAGTACAAGTGACTGGCCAACTGTATCTGGGGAATCTGCTTCCAGACCAGTAGAAAAACAAGAGCATTGCACAGCATCCAACTGTACAAGCTTCCTTTGATCTCAAAAGTTGACTAAATGATTAAGCTCAAATAATAAAATCCAAGATGATGTGGGTGTGGCTTCAGAATGGGACCCAAGTGAATAGATGGAGTGCCTACAGCAAACGCGGGCATTGCACCACCTGACAGCAACAGCAGCAGCAGCTACATCTTTCCAGGGTATTCAAGAGAGACTGGGTGTCCAAAGGTTTTCATCTCAAAATCCTGTCTCCCTATAGGAGAGTTACTAGCCTTTCATAGTATATTTAGACCACTTAATAACTGTTCATAAAGCTTCTTTTACATTCTTCCATCTGACAAGACAGAGAACTCTTGCATCTGATGGACCTCATTCTTTCTTGTTAAACGCCTAATAAAAGTTCATCAGAAACAGGAAACTACAATTTCCTCAGAGAGACTCAAAAGTCACTCAAAACTGACTCCAGCAATGCTTTCCACAAAGCATATACAATCTTTCTATTAGTATCCTTTCTGTCCTAACAATGCTTTAATGCCTTTTCCTGAAAAAAAAAAAATCCCTCTGAATTTCTTCAAAGAAAAAAAAGAGAACAAAAGTAGGGGCAAGTTATTCTATAAACAGTTAGCCCTACCTTTAGACAATCTAGAGAAGATACCTTAAATTTTACATTTTGACCATTCATATGTATTTGGCTCGCAGAGAAAAAGATCACCTTTTGGCAGTAAGCGCTTTCTTCAGTGACTAGAAGGGTACTCACAATACTGCTTTTGACAATACATAGTTTTCAATCAGTGTGGGTCACCACAGATCCTTCAAAAGAAAGGATCCTGGAGCAGAAAAAGGCAGGGGAAAAGAATCCTTTGGGTCCCCTCAACAGAGGTCTTCTGGCTTTTCACAAAAGCTGACTACTGATGAATAGATGTTTGTTGATAGCAAATGCAAATAGAGCAAGCATCAGCTATACTGTTACAAAGCAAACCCAACCAAACAAAAAAACCCCTCTGTAGTTCATACTTGGTTCCTTATTGTTAAAATGTGGAAGAAAATCAAAAGAAATTCCCCTCTCCCAATAGCAGTGTACAATTGATTATATTAGGGAAAATTTCAGGAAAGGTGCAGCGAGACCAGGAAAAAAATTGCAGTTTGTGGGTTTTTTATTTGGCTGTTTTCTATTGATAGGGTGGTTTTGTTGTTTTTGTTTTAATAGCTTTGGTATTTCCATACCTATGTGCATAATGATCACAAGTTTTAGAATTTCAGAGGAAAAGGCAGCAGGACAGATTTACAGCTAAGGTTTAAGTGCACAAAGCAATCATGGTAAATACTAACCTGGCTGACTATTAAGTTTTCTAATAAATTTCTCTGCACTGAACATATTCTTCCTACCAGAGTCTCTCTGACCAGGGGCTTAAACAGAGACAAAACCCACACCTGCACTATCCTTAGCAAAGTGCCTGCTGGTACTTATGGTGGAGATGAGTGCTCACAATTCTGCCTTCAGTAGGATTTTTGGGTGCAAAATATACCACAAAAGGTATGAAAGGATGCAGCTAGCTAGGATAAAAGTTCTGTAGAGAACGTTATAAAATCATTAAAAGCCAGTGCCTTACCTCATCAAAAAGAAAAGGAAAAAAGGGTCATAGTAATGAAAGTGATTGGTAGAACAGAGTTTTAATCAAGAAAAAAAAGCAGTTTTGAATAATGTATTTAATTCAACTCAGTTGTTCATCCCTATCTGTAAAGCAAATCAATTGACATGCCTGTCCTTCCCTCTTATTTTTACCCTGACTTTCCTCACTTTTATGGCAAAGTAGAAAAAATTCTCTTTCATCTACAAAATTATTTAAACCATAAAACTATTTTTTGGCAATTAGTGGTTTGCAGAAACCAAATTATCAGTGCAAGAGCATGCAGAATTATTACCTTACCTCTGCAGACAGAGGAAGCAACAGTAGTTGATTACAGCAGTTAGGAATACTTGAAACGGGCATAAAGCTTCTTCCCCAGAGCATAGTTATTTCAATTTTCATAAAAGGATTAAAAATATTTTTATACAGCCTGGACTAGTGGACAAAATATAACACTATATTTTGCATAATGTAACCTTGAAACCAAACAATGAAAAAGTGAAAGCTTTTAAAAAAACACCAGTGACTCAACACATTACAGTCATTAGGGATGATAACAGAGTAACAGTGCTCTTGGAGAGACACCATATGAAATGAAACACATTACAGAACTGTCTCATATGCTAATCTTTTCATCTGCTGTTAAAGAATGAGAAACCTTGTGATATTCCATTTTATGATTCCTAACAATGCAAACCTGTCTTCAGGTTCCTCTTTTATGACTTATATTTTCAATATAGGCTGATTAAGGAGCACACAGAGGGAAAAAGAAAGAAAAAAAAAGAAAAGAAAAAAACTGAAGCACTATGCTGACTAAATAAAGTATTATGAAGTAGACCTAAAGGAAACTCCACGTGTCAAAACAAGCATAGCTACCGTGCAAAGAAAGAAGCCTGTACCACAACTAATTTGCAGGGAAAATAAAGTTTGCCATCAGTAACTCAAAATAATTCAGATAAATTATTATTTCTGAGGAAGTTGAAAATCTGCCCTTGTCTACAAACCTTTGAGGAGATTCTATCATCTAAATTAAACTGGTCCTTTCCCTTTCACAGCACAGAGTTGAAGACTATAAGGAACTCTTTTTGTAACATTTCCAAACTTAAAATGATGCAGAAAATAATACCCATAACAAATACTATCCCAGCAGTGCAAATAGTTTCATTTTTCAGTGCTACGTAGGGGACAGGTTTTCAAAATCCCATAGATTTTGCTCTTCTGACAAGTTCAAGTGGGATTTGAAATTCAAAATAGCAACTTCAACAGTTCTGACATCACCAGTGAAGAAAAAAACAGCACTGAAAGACAGGAGAGCAGTGCTAATGGTAGGTGGAGATGGACAGAATCCAATTCCCTCTCAGAGATGTCATGCCTCTGCAAAGCTATGGGGAATAAGCAGCAACAGAAATTTATCTCTGCCCCGGAAGGAAGCAGCTCTGACCTGTAATTACAGGATTACAGACACAACAGAAATGATGAGCAAGAAGGTGACGATTTCAGATATCTCCTCTGAGTAGAGTGGTAGCACGAGAACTATATAACACTGCCTTAAACTCTAGCACTGGCAGATCATGATCCTGTTGAGTCAAAGACAGAGCTGAAGCCCATGAAAATACAAAGATTGATGCTTTCTTTAAATGTATGCACATACGTCTTGTCAAAAGCAGAGTGAGATTCTGCTTCAGATTTGCATACCTGAAGGCAGACTATGACTCCCCATTAACAACATTGGGAGCAATCCAAAGAACTTGCCAGGAAACACACACTGTAATGGACTGCATCTCTTTGCCATGGACTTCGGAAGAACCCTCTGCACACACTGACTGGGAGTCACCAACCCTCTGAATTAGTTACTGAAACCATGCACTGCAGCTAAACCCACTGTTCACACTGCTGCTTCTTGGAAGTAGTCCTGCTGTGCAATAGTTGGAAACATTGGTGGTGGCAGCAGCCAGCAGAACCAATTTCAAATACCTGGAACCTGGGAACAAAACTGTAATGTGACAAATCTCTCCTGAACAATAATATTGGATTTAGCCATACGTGTCAAGGTTGTCAGACCTACTAACAGACCTGCTTTTAAATTAAAATAGATTTATTGCTAATTATAGAGTTCACAGAATTCTTCCTTCTGCCTACTCATAAAAGATACACTTCCCTTGTACAATCATAGGTTAAGAGCTGGTTTAGAAAAGGATAAACAATGACATTCATACAAGTCCACCATTAAACCTTAACATTCAGCTATAGACTTATAATCTTTCAACTGTTAACTGCACACAGTTTCCCAGTGTAGTTTTATAGAAGACAGCAATTGCTTTATTGATGTTGTGTCTCAGTTTGAGATTAAATTCTACGCTTAAGCTACCCAGAATGTGTAATATGCTCTCTTTTAATACCACTTCTCAACATTTCACAAGTGCTCCAACCTAAGTTCCAACTTAACCAGTCCGAGATGGAATAAGAAAAACGAACTACCTAATGACATGTAGATTTCTCCCCTTGCTTCCATTTGTGTGCCAGCCTTGAATAGTTGGGTGCTTTCTGAAAGCACTAAATGTATTTGTTAAAGCTAGAAGGCACAATCATAGAACAAGTAATGGGTAAGAAGGAAAAGATGTTAAAGCATTTTCTAAATGTAATACAAGAGAGCAAAAAACTTCTGTAGCTGATTAAACACAGGGAGTCCAAAGACATAGAGAAACTTCAACCTCATTAACTTTGCTGCTGGTAATGTTGCTACTAAAAGCAGCATACAAAATTTTAAAGAGGAAGATAAAATATATATGTCTCTCATCTTTCTTGGGAAGAAACTACATTTCTCTTCTGAAGGATAGCCTGTTGTGCCATCTACATGTCATTTGGGAAGAAACATGGAAAGCTGGAGAACTTGCCTATTATTTCATGGTAAAGGAATTCTGACTCAGAAGAATCAGACTTTTCATAGATTTGTTTAGGTTGGAAAAGACCCTTAAAATCACCAAGTCCAACTGTAATACTAAATAACTGCAGGGATGGTGACTCAAATACTTCCCTAGGCAGCCTGTTCCACTGCTTGACAACCCTTTTGGTGAATAAATTTCTCCTAATATCAAATCTAAAACTCCCCTGGTGCAACTTGAGGTCATTTCCTCTTGTCCTATTGCTTGTTACTTGAGAGAAAACACCAAGCCACACCTGGCTACAACCTCCTTTCAGGTAGCTGTAGCATTAAGGTCTGCCCTCAGCCTCCTTTTCTCCAGGCCAAAAAACCTGCAGTTCCCTCAGCTGCTCCTCAAAAGACTTGTGCTCTAGATTCTTCACCAGCTTCATTGACCTTCTCTGGATGCACTCCAGCACCTCGGTGTCCTCCTTGTAGCAAGGGGCCCAAACTGAACTCAGTATTCAAGGTGCAGCCTCACCATTAGCTGCAAGTTGCCATGCAGTGATGCCCATTTTTCTACTGTATCTTTCCACATGTAACTCTTGAAATTGTTCTTGAAATTAGATAGCATTATCTACTATCCCGAGTCCAAAACTCAGCTATGACAAGTTCACAATTTAAATTCATGCATAAAGAACGCAGTGCTCTGCAGTAAAATCTTCTGGTACAATGACTTTGGCTTTAGACTGAACTTATTTAAGACTTTCTCTAAAGTAGTATGTGCTTCTCTAGAAGATAACATCCATGTAACAGAATACAGCAGCTACAGCAGAAGAGCTCAGAGGAGAACTTCATAGTTTTTCATATTTTATCACTGGGAAAGGTATCTTTGTCTTTATTCCAGAATGATAAAGATACAATGTCTAATTAAATAATTAAAGAGCAAAGGGAGCGTCTTCTCCCCAAAATTGTACAGATAAAATACTGCTGCAAAATTAGCACAGAAATAAGATAATCATAGAAAATATAGTAGAAAGTTTGCCCACAGGCTACCTATTTGTGCTTTAAGAGAGTAACAACTGCAGTAGCAATACCACCCTACAGTGCAGCACTTGTCTTTGGAAGACCATTGTCTTGTTTTCTTCAGGAGTCTGTGTCTGAATGCTAAATCACATGGGTCTTACTAAAATAGCATAAAACCCTCTCCTCCCTAGTCCTGATGTGTCTGCAGTAGTCCACCTCCAGCAGGTGCTGGATACAGCTCCTCATGGAGCCCATCTTCAAGGCGGATGTCGGCAATGTTTGTGCAATCTGCAGCTCCTACACCTTCCTCTGCTAATGAAGAACTTGTGCTCCAGATGAGCAGCTCCCAAGAGACTACATTCACTTCTTCGCTACAATCTTAATCTAGGTTTTCTGTGACAGATTAAATCCTGCAAAACCCTTTCTTCTCACAAAACGCCACCAAGAATATTACCAATTACTTGCCTATTCAGAGAAACATATGAGTGGAATGTATTTTCACTATTCTGGAGAAAGGAATTTCTACTCAAGTTAAAAATTAATGTGAAAGTCAAAACAATCTTCAACAGAAATGGCACATTCAGTTTTATGATTGCAGCTTATTTAGTAATTCTTACAGAAGCAGTAAAATAAGAGCCCAAAGCTCCTACTCTCTGGCTTTTGTGAGTCAGAATAAGGCTGCTCAGTTTCCATGGGGAAATGTCAATAGAAATAATATATTGAAGTAGATTCTTCATAAGCAAAATTACTCTCAGATCCAAATAGGTGGAAAGAAGTCAGTAAGAACCCTCTAGTGCAGACTTGAAATTAATAAGTTTCTTTCAAGAGCCTTTATAACAAAGCAGTTACCCATAAAATTCTGACCCTCACAAATTTCTGAGATAAAAGTAAAATGAACTCTCCCTGTCCTAAAGCAGGAGTCACACCTTAAAAACAGTCAAAGAGGGAGACATTTAACAGTCAAAATAAAGGCAAACTGTATAAAACACAGTGGAATAATTGACACAGGTTATTACTTATTAATTCAATTATGATTAGAAATTTTCATCCACACAGACTGGAACACATGGACAGTTGCATTGCCACTGTGTGACTGTGGGATTTCAATCAGACTATTTGCTTTCTATGCTTTCCCTATTACACAATCTACTATATACCTTTCTAATTTTAGTAAAAAACCCCAAACTCACAAACATATAATTTCTTTCCTATTTATTCTGCTGTAACACAACTTCATTGATGCTAGGAATGAAGTATTTAATCACCTTCTCTTCATTTCTTCTTCTATTTCTGCCTACCTGACATTCTTCAGAATGCACCAAAATGCTTTTCAGTAGCATCTCAGAGTGACTGGTACAACCAACAACGGGTGATTCGCCTACCGTGAAAGAGAACAGGCAAGGGAAAAAGACCTCCTCTGAGGAGTCACAGCATTGTGCTAACACTGGTTTCTTTGAATAACCACTCTTGTGCAGGATATTTCTAGAGCCCCATTTATGTAAACTTTCTAGACAGCATTACTCTAGGCTGCTTTGTCTATGACCAAGTCTTGAAAAAAATTAAGGTTTTGGTTTTTTTTCCTGGTTCTACTTTTAACTGAGGACAGAGAGGATGTTCTCCTATTCCTTTTCACCTGAATAGGTCTTTAAAACAAACAAACAAACAAAAAAAAAACCCAACAAACCACCGAACTGCTATTCACCAGACAATCAGATTGAGAAAACAGAGCATGCCCAAAAATCCCCCAAAGTAAGGGCTGCGGATCTCCTGTGTCACACGAGAGCTCATCCTGGCCAATTTGACCCACTACAGCAGTCACCACACCTACTGCGGCTGTAAAAATGTGCTCTGCATGCCTTGAAGCATTCTTGCAAAACAGATCTCCTTACCTCTGGTAACAGATACAGCTTTCATTCTCTATCTGGAGAGGTCAGTCACTATCAGACACCCGCACAAAGTTATATATCTATTTTTCTTAATTTCTGAGAAAAGCTGAAATCACATGCAGCACCTAAGCACATCAGAAAGGACTTCATGTTAACAAAGCTGAAGTGTCTGCTGTTCCCACCTTCTCTCTCTTCTTCATGCTGCTTCTCAGCTTAACATAATGCAACAAGCAAAAAGAATGAGAATTTGCTCCATTTTGTACTACTACTGAGCAAGTTGATTAAATCTACTATAATCATCCAGTACAATAAACCAAATATCCTTGTAATTGACTACTGTCTTAAGATCAGTATCTCTTGCTTTGCAAATAAACATTTCAGTTTCACTCTGGTATTTAGGGACTGGTAAGAGACACATGTCCGAACACTTAATTCCACCCTAATGACATCCTTTCAAATATCACTGTAATAACAACTGTCAATAAAGAGAGAATACAAACAAATACACAGGTGATCTTCGAGCTCCAAAGCATCTGACAGAATTCCATGACAAATTTTGAAGGGTTCAGAAAAGCGTTTATCACTGATACGGGTAAAAAAATAAGAAAGTAAATGGATATTATAGGTCAGTGAGATTGAGACTGTTGATACCACCATTTATCTTGCATCTGCAATGTCGATGCATGCAATACTAATTGCAAACATGCTTGAGTATCCTCATCTGAGCAGCATCTCCATGGTCTGCGTACAAGGTTTTAAAAATAAACAAACATATAAAATTACATCTCTAACAAGAATCCCATATCCTCCCTCTCTCCTACCCCTTGCTTTTGACTGCAAGCTTCATGATTTGATATTTTCAAAAACACATCTTTCAGCACTTACATTCAACTCAAAACCAAGTGAAAATGGAAATCCTATTATTAAGTATCCCTTGGAAGTACCTGTCCTGTAATATAAAGTGAGTCTGAAATTATACGAAAGCATGATTTAAAAAGAAGAAACTAAAAATACCTTTGAAACAGGGCAATTCAATCAAATTGGCAACTGAGCAGCCCTATCAAATCCACTACTACTTTCCTTTTATGTTCATATGCATCATGAATGACAAGCAATACATGACTAATACATACACAAACATATACATGAAAATATAAAACAAGATGAATAATACATGCTCCTTAATTGTCCTTCCTTGATGCATCCTCTTTCTGATTTGTAGGAGTTCTCCCTGTAGTTATATTTTCTTTTCCAAATACAATTTCAATCCCTGACAGACTAACAAGAATTGGATTTCAGTGACTGAGAAGTATTACATATCACCTAGTTTGTTATCCTTGATTTTACACAGACCTTTGCCATCAATAAATCATGAACTGTACTTCACTGCTACGTCACCTACATCAATTTATAGATTTAACACAGAAAAGAAAGCCTCCATAATATTTATGCCATGAGCCCCCAATTAATACTTAGTACCAATCTATACAGTTTCATTCCTAAGTATCTTCTTTCTACAATTATTTTTATCTAATCTCTTTACACTATTGGATTTACTAATTCCTGTAACTCATACATTAGCAATAAATTTATCGTCTCAAATATTTTTACGTTTGGTTTTTTTATAGCAGAAAGTTAGCATCACATGACTGGAAAAAAAGTAATAAATATAATTAGACTGGGGGTTTTTTTGGACAGCTCTGATGTCAGCACATCATACACACTGCATACAAATGTATTATTGCCCAGTTTCCACAGGCAGTTTTCAAAGCCGTGTTAACTCACACACTTAAGAGTGTAGGCACAGCAGTACTGAGGGCCTACTTCAAGATATTAGAGTGGACATGGAATGTCTCGAAGAATTAAAAGGGGCACTGTAAAATTACTGATAAGTCCTTTGGGAAAAATTAAGTTCTTTCTGAAGCAACTGCCATGTCTATAGACTAGTTATTACTCAACAGTGTCGAGTTTATCATTACTAGGTGAGAATGTTTTTCCCCAGAACTACAAGAAATTTAAACGTTCAAAAGCACTTAGTGATATAAGATACAAACAGGGACATTCCCTCAAACAATACCTATAAGAAAATTTAGGTTTTATAGTGATGCAAATCATGCACCATATAGCAAGTACTTCACACTAGTCTAGTTTTACAGACATCCATAGGTCCAAGTATCTGGAAACACATTACAGGCCTCAGTTAATGAAACCTCACCAAACTTCAGCAGAGGCTAAAGAAACTTTTAAGGCAGAATGAATTCTTTCAGTGGCACAACCTCAATCAGGATTGAACAGTCAAATTCCTTAGTCGAATGTGATTAATCATAAACCACATCCAACTAGTTCTTTTGCTTTTAACTTTTGATAAGAATAACACCTCATCGCAATGCTTGCCGTGACCTAGAGCAAGAGGCTGATGTTGCACTGGCACATGGGTGGGAGGCAGTATTGTCAAACTGCAACCATGCTGCTGAGTGGTTTTGCGTTACCTGGTTTTGCTAGACATACAGAAGTACTTCCAGAAAATTTGTTCTGGTTGCATTAAGCATACCAAATAATTTCTTCTGTAGAATAGATTTATTTAATAATTATAAAAATATTTATTATTTATCAATTAATATTTTAGTGCTCCTCTTTAAGTCTTTCGAGTTACCTAGGCAGATATGTACATATGCCAAAGAGGACATCAAATCCTGTGCTGAGTAAATAAGATTCTCTCTCTGACAAGGATGGATACTAAAAATACAGATAGTGGGTATGGAAATAAGGAAAAGAAATTATTGTACTAGCATGCTTTTTTTTTTTCTGTAGGAGAACAATATTTTGACATTATAGAAGAGAAATTGCTCTCTTAAAATTACTATAATTCTTAAAATTGGCTACAATTCATTCCAGTCTTTGCTAATCACAATTTGTACTAAAGTACTGTCCGTAAAGCACAGATGAGACATAGTACATAAAGCACCTACAGAACTTCACCATTCACCTGAGCACTGAGTGTCCAGAATATCAGCAGGGCTTCTCCCTCCGAGTTATGGCCAGATCTCAGGCTATTCAAGCTGTCTTTAATAAATCACCTGTTTGCATTGTAGCTACATACCCCATCTGTACAACTATTCCCATGTGAACAGGATTTAATTGAGGACAACGAATAAAGATTTAGCAGGTATTTTTAGGGTTAATTCACAGCAGTTTCAAATGACAGATTCTTATTAATGACTGATTTATTAATAAACTGACTTTTGTAAGGCTCCTGCAGCAGGATGGGAAAAGAAAAAAAAAAAGACATACAGAAGATTTCATATATAAAATACTACAATGAGCAGCTAGGAAAGGAAGAGAATCCCTCTTATATAAATGCTTTAGGATATGTCTGACTTGAACAAAATATCAACAGCTTATTCTGCACATTTTATTCTTAAACACTGGTATTTTTCCTACTTGGGCTAATCTTTAAGTAGATGTATGTGGAGAAACCCTGTTTTGCAGCTATTTATGATCATCCTCTCCTCTCTTTCCCCTGACAGGTCCACTGACATGATACCTAAGTCAGTAGAATTTTTTTCTTTAAGAAAAAAAAAACATCAATTAAAACTGCCTCCTATCATATTCCAGGTGTCATGCTTGGCCTCCATGCTCTTCTTGTCTACTGTGTTAGCCTTACACTGCCATCCTTCCATTTCATATCTGGTCCATTTCAGACACCAAGTACACTTCTTGCTTTATATAGCATTAAAATAGCAGCAATATTATTTTGTAAATGGAAAGCCATGTCCTCCTTTAACATTTCTAGATGAGTATCTACACTTCAGAACAATTAAACTTTAGCTAAGATTGTATTGTTTGTTTTCCTTCAATAATGAGCCAAATTAATAGCTACAATTAACAGGCATCTGAGTTAACTCCAGCTGTCCTGCTGAAATGTACAGCTTCCCAAGGGCTACATTTCCTCCTGTGCCAAAGCTAGGATGCTCAGATATAACAATTCTTCTCATCTTCATTTCAGAACATTCATAATTTTGTTGCTGCACGAGGCTGCTTTTCGATATTTAGTTGGTCTTTGCTGCTTCTGAAATAACTCCTTTGAAACTTCCCAGTAACTAGGTCTCAGGGGATGGAACACAAATCCCTATGCTGAAGAAAAAAAAAAAGTGACTGTTCCTAATGGGGACATTCCTAATGACCCTCTTTTGCTGCAGAATGTTTTTATGCAAATAAAATTTGTATTCATTTAAAACAAGCTTCAGTAATCTTACCAAAGTCCCTTTTCCATTTTAATGCAAGTAAGACCTATCAGTTTCTATAGTCAAAGTTACTTGCATTTATAATCAATAAAGCTATTAGATTGGGAAGATACCTGACTGACCTGGCAAACAGCCTGAGACAATTGTGTACACAATGCTGTTATCAGATAGCACATGACCTGAGTCTCAAAGAGAATCAGAAGAGTTCAACTGATTCCCATCAGAGTTTAATCAGCTCTCTGCTTTCCATAGAGTTATGAGACAGTACCTCTTTTAACATTCTGTACGTCCAGAACTGCACTTTAACACTTCATGCTGCAGTGAAAGTTGAGTCAATACAGACGTCATATATGAAGGATTTTTGTCTTGCATACTTTTATAATTTAACTTGGAAAATATGTCCATCACTGCTTTTCCATGTTACTTTAGCTATAACATGAGACAATTTCCTCCAAGAAACAAGAAGACTATTCATGTACCTCAGATGTCAACCAGTCAGCTGAAAAAATATCCATCCTACCCCGAATACAGCAAATATATATCTAATAAGAAAACAAGTGTTTATCTGAGAAATGTTGGACCTATCCTGGAGCAATAAAAAAATCCCTGAATGCAGGGAATTAAAGGGGATCATTTTCCTGTAAAAGGTAAATATCATTTTTTAAAAAAACAATCTCTAAAATTACTTCTGTGCTTTCCTTAAAGGTCTTTTATACATAAATAATAGGACAGCATGCTGAAACTGAGTAAATTAAATTCAGACCGTCAGGAAGACATTTACTTGATTAAATGCACAGGTACTTTGAGGTGAATGAAAACACTGGCATCAACCCACAAGGTGAAAGCATCACTTTCACAGCAGGTTCAGGACAGAGTCATTCCAGAGGCACAGAAGTTCAATGGCTGCTACGTCTCTTCTTTTATACATCCTTACCTACCCCTGGGCCCAGGCACAGCAGCAATTGCCCTCTGGCAAAACGCGGACAGGTTCTCACAAAATCAGCCCATTACACTTTAGAAAAGGGAATTTCCAGCAGAAAAACAAGTATTTCCCTAGGATTCATATTTATAAAGCAGGAATTACAGAACTCAAGAATTTGCTTGCTCTGCTCTGTCAAATCTGATGTTTATCAGAAGAATCTTCACTCTGAAGAGCACTGTGCATCATTTAAAATGCTATTTTTCACAGTATGAATGCCCACATTTACGCTGTTACCAAATTTGTTACTGATAGCAAATGATGGTAAGAGGACACAATAGTTTCCAGTAACCATGTGGCAAAAACATCTTTTAATTTTCTTAATGTATAAGGACAGTAATAGTTTTCACCACTCCTTCTGTGAGGCAAATTACTTAGGGGAAAGATGTTTGAAAAGCTTTTTAAAAATAAGAGCTCAAGAGAAAAGTCTTTGCAGGGATATGAACTTCAGGTCAGCACTGTCTATAACATGGGGCACTAGGGGGGAAGGCTGTATACTGAACAGCCACACTTGTATGAGCAAGCAGGTTTCTCAAGTGAGACATACAGAAAAGCACATGGAAGTTTTCTCTGCCATGTCTTGAATGGGTATGATAGGTCTGTATATGCCAGTCCAAGCATTCCTCTCATTTCATGATACATATTCCCAAGGATCTAGTTAAATGCTGCACAGGGAAAGTGTCCATCTAAATTGGGTTTTGTTTGGTTTTGGGGTTTGTTTTTTGTTTTGTCATTATGTTTTTCTTTGTCACAACATTTCAGTATTTCACATACGAACTTTCAGATACTTGAAGCACTGACCAGAACTCATCACTACTGCCATGTGTATACATGTGTTACAGATGTTCCTTTAACTGAAAGCTGCAGCTAGCAACTCTGCAACATCTCCCTTGTAGGTGGCAAATCTCATTTCTAAACACAGACCAGAAACTTAGCAAATAACATCAGCAGTTGAATAACTTCCTTGTTAAGGTTAAATGTTTTTCTCCTGACGAGCCTCCATGCTGATGAATGAGAAGACTAATTTCAGAATGTCAGTACTATGCTAAGGAAGCAGGCCTTCAGGAGTTAGATGGAATTTGCTTCTGTTACAATCCACATTTCATGCAGATGCAGACTCTGAGATGACAACCAGCTTGCTCAAAACTGCTGTACTTTTCAGAATTTTAAACAGTCAACAATCTCAAATTTATGATGCTGAAAGCATGCAAGTCTGTGGTGCAGTGGGTCTGTCTCAGCTTTTCATTTAGTCAAAGTAATTTTCGACTATCTGGTTCAATCAAAACTGCAGTGTCTTAACAAGGTATTAATAACTGCTCTCTCGGAACAACCGAGTGCCTCCTAAATTCAGAATACCAGCACCTCACTCAAAGGACAAACTACATATTATATAAAGCATTTGCATTGTCTGTTCTGAGTAACAGAAACCATGCACTGGGTCCAATCCTACAACTCTGCACATGGGAAAACAAGCTCCTTTCAGGTCCTTTATACTCCTTTTAAAGTCACCCTCCATTCACCTGTCTCATCATCTGTATCTCAGGAACCTTGCAACTTGCCAAACATAGCCCTCAAAGCCACCACACTCTGCCCTCATGCTCTCTCAGCATCACTCCTGTGTGATCCAATGGCTCACCACCCCCTCAACTCGCCAGCAGCTCCAAGCACAGAGGTATTAATCCTTGTAATGCCATAGACAGTATAGATAACTTGATAAGGGCTCACCAGAGGTAGAATTCTCACTGGCAGGAAAAGAACCGTTCTCTTGGTTTGCAAAAGTAACTTTTAAAGAGTAATCCTGAACTCCCTTTGATTGTACCTGTATCTTTCTTAAACAAATTAAAAACAAAATAAAGCACAAAGATCAAACCCAATTCGCCTATCACTTGCAAATAATCACCAGGAAGCCAGACGTAATACTTAAAAGTAAACAAGCCTTTAAAATCTAAATTACTAAATTGTATTAAATCAGTGACTTTTATGAAGAACAAACCCAGAAAATGTTTGAATGTAGACATGGCAATACTGTTCTGTGAAAGAAGCAATAGTTCACAATCTAGTGAGTCGGGTGGCCATGACAGACAGATGGCATCAGAAAAGAAATTGAATTCTAAAGAATTTTCTTTATTAGTGGTGCTTAAATTAGTATTTTTTCATGTTGTTTCTTGCAAGCCATAAGAATGAATAATTGTATGAGTAAGAAAGAAAAGCAAAACAATAAAAAAGCAGTATTTACTTTCCATCTGTCACATATAAATCACACTTGACTTCCAGCAATTCAAAAAATGTTTGCAGTGAAACTTAAATACCTGTAAATCTTGGCTTAAGTTTTGGCTAGGTTACAACCTGAAAAGCCTGTATAAATCTTTTGAAGGCATAAAGAATAACTTAGTTACCCACATAAAACCAGGCACTGCAAGTTTCACATGTTGGCAGTAGGAATGAAGATGAAAATTCAGTGCTTCTGGCTGCGATTTGCTTGAAGGTTTCAGGCAAAGCTTGGCACAGGTGTGCTTAAAGAAGAAAGCACACATCCAAATTCTGCCTCTTAGCAACAAGATATAATCTTAGTATTTGATTTAAAAGGCAGCTGATGAATCACAAATCTCATAAATAAGGAGACAGCAATACACCCTCTTTGCATGGTATAAATGTCATGAGAGGAGGAGATGGAAAGCGAACTATCACATAGCTAAGCCACTACCATCTGCACAATTAATATATGCTCTAAGCAACGAAGGAGTAGGAGGGAAAAGCATCATCACTTATGACTATGTAGTCATTAGCCAAGATCCTAATCTTCATTAGGCAAACAAATTGAAACTCACCATTTACTGAAGGTGTCACAGTGCCTTCAAAACAATACTCTAAAAATGGTCCCACTGGAGTTGGATGAAAATGATGCATTTTGAAGGAGTAGTTAGTAAGCAGAAGCACAACATCAAGATAAACTGACAATCTAATGCTATTAACCTAAGGCAACTCTCCTCCCTCCCCCTCAATTTAAACATATTTTACAAGGAGTAAAAGAAAATAGAGCACATCGCAGATTTTAGAGGAAAATGATGACTCAGGGGATAATCAAGGTCTGTAATTGAATGAAAAACTGACCACAAAAACACAACTGGCTTTCCAGAAGATTTAGAGATTGTACAGACTTTACATTAGGAAATTGCTGAACAGAAAGCATGGATGAGCATCCCGTGACGAGGCAGAACAGTAGAGTTAAGCAAATCCAGAAGGGGAGAGGATAATGCATTTTCAAAGCAAACACAAGGAAGCAGGAGAACTTTGTTAGTGCTAACAGTATATTCAGTCAACTCACAAAAGCGAGGGGAACCTCTTACACTGCCAGCCTCACATCTCAACTTAACTAGAGAGTTTATTCTCATTACTACTCCAAATAAAAAACAATACAGAAGTAATACTCAAATGGGGAAGGGGAATGGTTTTTTTCTAACATTGACCCTTGTTGCCAGCACTGAGAGGCACTTGTTTACCTAAATGAAAACTCTTCCATGCTCCTGGCTACAAAATGGTTTTGCTAAAACTTTTTTTGGTAGATTAAACCTTGATGCAGAGCTTGCTCCCTGTTCTCTTAACTATCACATCACACTTTCAGAAGAGAGGACAACAGGTTATTTGTCAAACTAGGTCTGAATTACCTATGTATTTTAGAAAGCACTTCGAACATCGGATTTTCCAGGGTTGGGAAGAACTGCACATCCCTGTCAAAACTAAAGTCCCATTTTCTGCTCATTTCTCTCAACTGAAATGGAATTTTAAAAGGCTGAAAGTATGAGGATACCTTATTTCTATAAATACTTCTGGCTTTCTGCAATAGCCACAATATTAAGTTAGTCACATTCCCACCTTGTTTTGCAGGAGTGGGAAATTCAGGAATACAGTGGTGGTATTCTGAGATACTTGCTCAGACCTAGTAAACTCTTTCAGTTTATCAGACATCAGTAACATACTTAAGACAAAATTAAATATAGATCCATTATTTAATCAAGCAAAAGTAAAAGCTGGTTTTGCTACTTACTGCACTGACAAATGCAACTTAATAAAAAAAGAAATCTCAGAGAGAAAAACTGCTTTATCAATGCTTTTTTTCTTTCATAAGGTTAAATTGTAATTATATTTTCCTTTCTGAATCTATATAGTTCAGTTTTTGCATTAGTCACACATTAGTCATGTATTTTAAATTTCCTAACTGCCTTTATATTGATCTCATATATATGTTCCTCTGAACAAATTACTAATGAGACTCTGTAATAGCTATAATGAATAATAGAGGTAACATTTAATATTTACGTTAGTGTTTGACATAAACAAATATTACTGTCCATGCTCTCTTTCTTGTGTTCAATTCTGTGATGGAATATTCCCACTGCTAGCAAACTCAGTGACTTTATTCAGTCTTACCATTATTTCTATGACCAGGACACAGCATATTTTCCTAGCAATCCCCAATATAGATTGTATTGAAATCAAAGCTGCATTGAAATAAAAAGATAAAGCTTAAAGAAAAATAAGATAAAGCAGACAAGAAGTGACCAGGTAAGACTGTTGGAATGGCAGTCTTCAAGACATGAAAATTACCTTGAGGACACAAAATATCAACACAGGGGAAAAAACCCAAACTATACCACCACAGTATCAGATTCTGAGATATCCCTAAACTAAATGCTTTTAGAAATAATTTCAAGTTTTCAATATATTAAAAGAAAGAGTGCCATGATCTGTAAATGCATTATAAGCTCTGGGTCTGTAAAGTCACATCAAAGAAGGAGCTGAAAATAGGTATGACAGGAAGCCTGACTTAAATGGCAAACTGCAGTGGCTGTCGATTTAGGTGAGTGGGACCTCACATGCAACACAAACAGGTACCAACAGGACTACCTTTGCAGGCAAAACTTTCTTCCTAGTCCTTGCATGAGATCATCTTTATACTCTCAAATGAGGGGATTTTAAACCTCTTGCAGAACTGTAACTTGCACTCATTCCTTCCTGGATTGTTCAGTTGTTTGGCTTGGGTTTTTTAAGCCACTAAATATTTTTAAACATCATAACTCTGAATCCTACAGGACAGGTATCTGGAGAAGACTTCAAAAGACTTAGAATCAAGTTACATTTTATGTATTTCTGTTATTAAAGACATATAACTGCAAAATAAGGTCACCTTTCCGAACACCAGCATCTAACATTTTATCAGTATCCTTCAGTCTTAATGACATGTAAATAGTTCCCCTGAAATGATACTGTGTCTTCTTTATGACATAAAACCATCTTGCATCAAAAGCTAAATACAGAAGCCTACGAAAAGTAATTAATCTTGACTATGTCTTCGGAGTCTCTTCCTACAAAAGGAAATAAAACTACTCCATTTTGCCGGGGGGAGTGGGAGGTGAGGTTGGAGGGTTGATGATGTTGAACATACAGCACTGCATTTCCACAATTCTTTTTCAGATAAATACTTTTGAATGTATGTTCTTCAAAGCATACCAAAGCTATATGAAAATGACTAATGGCATGTATGTCTTATGGTTACCCTATTACCTCTTTAAAAATCCAACAGCGACAAAAATCACCTCCTCTGTCACCTGTGACATTTCTCCAGCAACACTAACACTATGAAACATTATTCAAAGGCATTTCAGGATAACCACAATGTAGTATTTGTACATTAGAATTATATGTGCTTTGGAGACCCTCTTGTTTTAGAAACAGACCACAGACTAATGTTTAAAGATGCACAGTGCTTTATTCTCGGTTGTTAGCCGAGAATAGAATGTAGTCTGGGATGTAATTATGAAATAAGCTTCTAATGTGTATAATTAAAAATAAAAGGAGAGACGGATGAATATTCAGTATGCGCCTCCTTGCCTTTGTCTGTTTTTCCCCATCTTGTGCACTGATTGTCATCTCTGCTTTTTACATACAGAACCAAATGGAGCAGATATGAGCCATCTTCTAGAGAGAAAATGATGATGAAAACACAGATGAGGATCTCTCTGAAAGGACAGAGATTATCAGCAAGGTCTAAAAATAATTTACTTCCTCAACTGGTCACATATATACATTCTGTACTCATCTGAGTTCAGGGGATTTCTAAGCTCTTTCCAAGTGATTTTCATTGTCCAAATTTTGTAATATTTCAGTTGAAATAGATCCTGTTTTTTGGTGCTCCCACATAAGTAGAAGTATTCAGAAATTTGTTGAATTTTGTTGGCAGTGTTTCTTCCCATGCAGTACCAGCTATATTGCCTTGTTAAGGTATATGGCTACTATTCAAAACCATACCTTTTGGGTTTTAATTAAAAAAAAAACAACCAAAAAACTACACAAAGACCAATTACTATTAGCTTTTTCTTTTTTTTTTTAGCATTTTCACCAACAACACTGCCATCAAAATTGGCATGAAAGTTCTAATTAGGCCAAGACAGAAAAGGAACCGAATTTGTGGATTACAATAATAATAAAGATACTTTTCTTCTCTCTCCAACTTTTCACGTTTACCCAGAGACCTCCAAATAGGGATAGGCTAAGGACTGACAAAATAACACATTAAAGCAGGCTAGAAAAGTTACGATGCACAAGAAGGCTGCCTACAAAATAAAAGCTAGAATACTTGATTCTAATCATACTGTATCAGTTTCAGTTAATGCAAATGTAACAGAGATAGCAAAGATGCATCTGCAGGTCCTGAGGGAACTGGTGGATGAAGTTGCTTGACAACTGCCCATCATATTTAAGACGGCTCTGCATTCCAGTGAAGTTCCCACTGACTAGAAAAAGGGGAACATAACTCTGATGCTTACAAAGGGACAAAAGGAACTCCAGATCAGTCAGTCTCACCTCTGTGCACAGCAAGATCATGGATCAGATCCTCCTGGAAACTATGCTCAGGCACATGAAAAATTAGGAGATTGGCGGCAGCCAGTGTGGTTTCACTAAGCGCAAATCATGCCTGACAAGTTTGACAACCTTCTACAATGGGGTTACACGTTTGGTGGAAAAGGGAAGAGTGACTGATGTCATCTACCTGGACTTGTGCAAAGTATTTGACACTGTCCTGTACAACATCCTTATCTCTGAATTGGAGAGACATGGATTTGACAGATGGACCATTCGGTATCTTGGGCTGAAATAAAAGCAGTGTAACCAGCAGACTGACTCCACTCTTGTGAGAACCCACCTGGAGTACTGTGTTCAGCTGTGGGGTTCCCATCATAAGGGGGACATGGAGCTGCTAGAGCAACTCTCCTATGAGGACAGGCTCAGCCTGGAGAAAGCTCCAGGGAGACCTTATTGCAGCCTTCCAGTACTTGAAGGGGGCCTACAAGAAAGCCTGAGGGGGACTGTTTACAAAGGTATGAAGTGGATGACAAGGAGTAATGGCTTTAAGCTGAAGGAGGGGAGACTTACATTAGCTATTAGGAAGACGATCTTCCCTGTGAGGGTGGGGAGGCCCTGGCACAGGGTGCCCAAAGAAGCTGTGGCTGTCCCTAGATCCTTAGCAGGGTTCAAGGCCAGGTTGGATGGGGCTTTGGGCAGCCTGGGCTATTGGAGGGTGACCCTGGCCATAGCATGGGTAGTAGATCTTTAAGGTCCCTTCCATTCTATGACTCTGTGAAATGTTTTTCCAACAGCTACTTGTCCCTCAGTTTTTTGCATCCTGGCACTGAAGAGAATGTGCCATAACATTTTTCAATATATACTGAATAAATTTTGCATAAGCAATTTCAATAGGTAAAGCAGTGGCATGCAACACCATCTACAGTAAAATTAATTTAAGTCTTGTAGTGGTTGTTAAGGTCTAGCTCTACATTTTCTAAGTAGAAACAAATGTTAGCTTTATAATCCCCAGTGGCTTTACAATCCTGCACAGGGCTTTGGGAAAAGGAGGAGATTTTTTTGCATAAAAAGTTCATATGCTTTTATATGCCTTTCACTTTTCAAGACAAAAGTTAGAGCAAATATTTTAAAATGTCAGTTTTAAAATACAGACACAAGCAAGAGACCCTTGTCAGCAAATGAAAACATTATTATAAGCTATAACTATGACATTCTCTGTCAGCAATAGCCATCATAAACCAGAAATTGTAACCTGTCAAAAGGTGTCACGTATATTTGATAGACTGAATTTCTTGCAATTTTTTTAAAAAGAGTGTTCTCAAGAATGACATATTGTACCATATGAAGATGGAGAATCATGTAATGGTTTCTCAATTCTGAAGCTGAGGAGGATAACGTACTCCAGCAAACGCTGAATGTCGACTTACAGTTCATATATGACAATAATTTAGGGACCTGAACAGTTCTTTTCTGGCAGTTGACCAGAGCTGAGTGTCCACAGCCTACATGCCACAGGGATCTATGTGGCATTGGTCAGAGCCCCTTGAAACATCTGCTACAAAGACAGCAGCTTCTGAGGGACCAGTCTCTAGGCCACATCACTGAGGTTATCACTAAGGTCTTTTTTTGTTCTGACACTAGGAACACGTTTGCATGTAGTTATTTCCTTGTGATTTGATCTCAGTGTCTCCTTCTGGCCTGGAGATGTTTTTTCCATCTGCTCATACAGATGGTATGTTTGAGTGAATTGGAAAGAATGGTTTTCCAAACCTTTTCTGTTCTCTCTCTCCTTAAATAACATGGTTCTAGACTAGCAGAAGCAGGGAATGTTCTAGGGATGCATATTCGGAAAGGAAAAAAAAAAAAGCAAGCACAGAACCCCCCAACCCCAAAAAACAACCCCATAAAAGTATTGCTTTTTTACAGAAGTGATCTAGAGGAAAAAATCCAACCCACAACTATTCAGTGAACGTCGAATGCAAATGTCTGTTTTATAGCCTAAACATCAGTGATAAGCATGGCTTAAAACTGCTTTTTTTTCAGATGTTTATACACATCTGTGGGGTCTGGAGAACTTCTCTGAAAGCACAAAACCCCCGGAATTTCTTGTAACTTAACCTAGTTTCTCTACTTCTGGCAGGAACGAATTTGTTCCAAGAAAAAGTCTCAACTGCTTTGCACATGAAGGGTCAAAAGAAAATTAACTTTTCAGAATAATAAAGAAATAGAAAATAGACTCAGGAGATATGGGAGAAATATATATGAAAAAATACTTGGATTTTAGCAGTTTAGGCAGTTCATATTTCTCAGAAACCTTTTTATCATCTTGTAAAACTCAATAAAAAGATATGATAAAACAGTAGGTGAACAAGTCAGCTATTCTCTTCACAGAAAGGGCATTCAAAATTCAAGGAAAAAATTTTTTTAAAAATCCCAGTCACTAAAACTAGATATCTAAGTTGAATAAAAAATACTTGCACCCTCAGAAAGAAAACCAACCACTTACTAAGAAAAATGCAAAACCTTAAAGTGCTCCTTTCATTTAATAGCATTTAAAGTGTCTTATTGCGGTTCATAAAAGTGCAAGACAAAAACGTCATCAGTACAACCACAGGAACAACTAGAAAATAACCATTTGTCACCAACAGAAACAAGGGGAACAAACGAGGTGTAACTAGTTGCAAACAAAGTCATAATGTTAATTTTGCTTATACATGTAAGGCCATATTTCACTGCTAAAGCTCCCAGATCCTGCCCTTACTTAGGACAGATTTTACCAACTTTGGACAGCAAAATATGTTCAAGTAGAACTCCATGTATGTATACATGTGCTGTATTTATAAAGCATATATATAATGTTTTTAAGCACATGTGTATATGCACATTTAACATCTATCTCTTGAGCTAAGTCTCAACCAGAGGATTCTGAGAATTTATGTATGTCCTTCCTATAAAAAAATTTCCATTGCCAGGATCATCAGCTACAACAATACGATGAAATACATTACAGAAGGGGAAATAAAATAGATTGCTGTAATTCTAAATTATGCTAATATTTAAATTTCAATTCAAGATTAAATGTTTGATGACCTCTATTTGTTTCTGGAATATGCAATACCCTTGGAGCAACTTAAACTATTACATGGTTCTATAGCTGATGGAGTTCCTCTTGCTAATATAGAGTAAATGCCACAGTTTTTCTGTTAGGCAATAAAACTCAGAGTTTTTTTTCACTTCATTGCAATGTAATAATATTGGATAATAGGGCTTTTACTAGAAGAGATTCCAGTAACTTAAAGCTTTTTCCTTATTAAGCTTAATTGAATTAATTATTCACATACTAATGATTTAACAGCCACTTCATATAAAATAAAAGCAAAAGATCCTCTTGAATACTTATCCCATACTTATGATCTAATAAAGGAACTGAAGTAGAAAGATACCTTTGTTCTCTTGCAGATAGGGGAGGTATTTAAAATCTAACTACCCTCCTGAAATAATACCATTCCAACAAATCCTACAGCAAAATACATCTTTAATCTACAAGTCCTTAATTGAAAAAGATATTTATGACAGTCAGTGATCTCTTCTTTATTCCAAAAATCACATCTCCAAAACTGGCTCATTTTGTGAATGGGCTGCTAGGTAGTAGAAGTTGAACAAGTGGTTCTAAGGAGAATGGAACTTATTTGTATTTATAAAACAGCTATCCCAAGTTGCATATGAAGGCTGGCATGTTATAATTCTTAAAAATAATGCTTGGCACTTATTTAGTGTTTTGTGGGATCAAAACACTCTACAAACTAATTAAATCTTCACAACACCCCTATCAGAAGGTAGGGTTTAGTACTTCGATTTAATAAATGGAATAACCAAGGCAGAGGAGCTGTGTGATTTGTTTCATGTCACACAAATTCCAGGTCTTTAGTTTCTGTATCATTAGAAACAGCAGTAGTGTTATTTTTACATTTAGTTCCTTGGGACCTTGATAGAAGTCTTTGCAGAAGAAAACAGAAATTGACCTATATCTAGGGGCCAGAGCTGATAATTGTTGTTTTAACTAAACAAGGAAATTCACTTTAAGCAACACACTTGGGGTAAAAGTTCCTCACCTTTTGCTGGATTGATATTCACAGTGCAAGACAAGAGCTGATATCTGACTGTCCTGCCCTAGGATTTCCAGATTATGAGATTGAGCTGATTGGTAATGCTTCCTTGTTAATGCAGATGATGCTTTGTACTCAAAATTCTATGTAGTTGTCCAGCATTTTTCATAGGTAATTCAAAGTTTTTCAAGTCTTTACAACAGCTACACGACTTCCATTTGAGACGTTTTACTATGTTTGCATTTATTTCTGCCTGTTTTCAAAAAGTTCCTGCTTTGAACACCTGCATGCAAGATCTAAGGGCTCTTATAAATGCATATGCATACTTTAACAGCCTTGAGAATTTGAATGCAGAAATCCAATTCACCTCATTTCTTGTGCAAAACTCAACAACTGCATGTCAGACTGTGAATTAACTTCGGCAACTATAAGTTCAGGAATTGAATTTGTGAGCATGAGCAGTAGCACAAAAAAAATTACAGTTGTTCAGAGAACTGAAATTCCCATGTTCAAACAAGTCTTACTCAAATTACTTTTCACTTACTCTTTGCAATGGTTGTATATACCCTTACCATTATATGAAGAAATTTAGTGTTCCATGTTTACATGAGACACAAGAAGTGATATCCAAAAATTAAATAATATGCTTAACTGAGGCAGAGAGTTACCTTATTTAATTTATTTTAAGATGAACTTCTGAAATCATATATTCCAGAAAACATTTAAATCTGAAGTTCTATGTCATTATATGACATGCTGTCTTTCCATTGGGCCAAATTCACTAGGACAGAGTCAGTAAAACAGCCTAATATCTAAAATGGTTAACATATTTCTAAATTGGCCCTCAAATTCACTTTTGTCCTGGTTCTGGCCAGGCCAGAGTCAACCTCCCCAAGCAGTCATCACAGCAGTTATAACACAGAGTATCTTACCAACCCAACAGAGTGCTGCATGATGAGAGGACTGACCAGACACCCAGGCTACGCTAGGACTGCTCTGGAGGCACCCAACCAGTGCCCCTCCCCAACCAGCCCCTTTTATGGGGAAGTGATGTCAGGTGGTTTGGAAACAGCCCAGGCTAACTCAGCTCACCTGTGATGACTGCTTGGGGAGGTTGACTCTGGCCTGGCCAAAGCCAGGACAACATTACACTTGTAGTTGTGATTTTATGTTGTGGGCATGACACTTTCAACACACTTTTGAAGATATATGTGATGTTTAAAAGCTGTATCTTTTCCTGAGATCCAGCCACATACCTTATTCAAACTTTACTCAATCTACTGTGAAATGCTTATTATCCCAGATTTGAAACTTGGTCCTCTAACTTTGCTCTTCTATTTATGTTGTCAAATCACTAATATCCTATTGCAAGTTCTCTTAACAACCAACACATAGTAATTTTCCATGTAACGACGCTTCATTTAAGACTATTTGTTGCAATTTTCTACCATTTTAGTGATTTAAGTATATCATCTATTGAATGTCCTGTTCTTGGCACCAAAGAAGAATTTTCTTGCCAGATAGAATATGAAAATAATACAAAATATTTTTTCTTTTTTGAATTGAAAAAGAAACTTCAGTCATATTTGTAAATACCATACTGCAACTGGAATGAAAAAAAAAAAAAACCCAAAACATTTTCCCAAAACATAAATAGCTGGCAGCTATCCTTCAGAAATAAAAATCCCTCTAAAGCTAATATTAACCAGTATGCTGTCTTCTCTGTAAAAAAAATTGGTCACAATTCTGTTACACCCTTAACTAATGCCCTGTAGCAGTGAGTAGGGCAGGCTATGAGGACATCATAAGTACCATATAGATGTCTACATTCATTATTAGTCATTGCTGTCTCTCTCCTCTCCATTTCAGCGACAGCATAAACCAGGTGCTTACAGAACTGCCTCCTAGTACTGCCTGAGATTTACCTTCACAATGTTAAATCTAATCAGATCTGACATGCATATTATGTATGGGTCCTGTTAGGAAAAACAGAGAACAATGTTAAGGGATCACTGCTTGCTATATCCAAAAAAGAAATTAAACTATAGGGGCATAAAAGAACGGGATGGTTACATTTATACATTACCAGTTTGGCAATAAGATCACTTGCAGATCAATGAATTTGGTTACACAGCATTCAAGGTAAGTGAAACCAAATTTACAGAAACAAATTTATGTATGTGTATGCGTGCGTATACATTGACACACACATTTGTATAGAGATGTATGGGGAGGGACAGATATTTAAAGGAATCTCAATTTAGCATAATATATCTCTAAGTAGGAATATGCCACCGCAATTATAAGCTACAGGGAATGAGTGCAGCAAGAACAGTAGTGCTTTTCAGAACAGTAGTGAACCAGTTTTTTTTAAAAACAGTATGTGGAAATTAATACTAAGTAGACATTAAATGTATCACTACTGTGGACACTTAAAATCACATGAACTCTGAATTAATTGCAGACAAAATAACTAGTTAAAGCTATAAAGGTGAAACCTTAGCATTAGAATCATATCACTGATTGCCACATGGTCCAGTGAGGGCAAAAGCAGAAGACAGCCAGTGAGACAATTCTGCTGTGCTGCCTGCATGTGTATTTGTCCCATCCATTTAGTATTTGAAAGACAGACATTTTGGTCAGAAAACCTTTTTGATACCTGTTGAGCTGAGTCTAAGGAGGAAGAGAGAGGATATTCTACATTTATTTATGATCCATCGACAATTTTTTGTGAATAATTAAGACATATAATAAGGATTTTTTTGAAGGGTAATTATCCAAGTATGACAGACCTATATTGATACTCAATTTTGTCTCTTGCCCCTGGCAATCCCCTCTGCAGTCCTCCTTGAAAACTGTGTACATCCTGAGAAGGACAGGCAGACAGAAATTTTACAGAGTGGAAAAGAAAAAGGTAAGGCTGGAAACAGACATACTTCTCTTCAAAATAATAACATGGCCTTTGCAACATCTTCTTACCCAAACAGTGTAACAAATTGATATTACAAACAGGTACAGGATGCAGCCAGGATTTCTCTAAAATAAAACTTATCCAAATAACTGAGATCAAAGAAAATCCTTAATCCAGAAAAATTGATTTTTTTTTTAAACCCAAATGTGTCACAAAAGCTAGAGAAAACCCCTTAACTATAATATTCTTTTTTCACTTGAAAACCAAATATGATTATGTTTCCGCCAAAACTCAGGACAGAGTGTCTGTGAATTTATGTAAGAAAGGGAGAGCTATACAGTGACCTATCTACTGTATCCACTCTAAAGTGCATCTTTCTAAATGCAGCAAATAACCTCAAGGACCATCCCCCACAGGTTTTAGTACAGCATATGGTAAAATGCCAAAACGAAAGATTTTTATTATTAAACTGACATTGCTAGGTCGCCATTTCCACACAAGTAAGAATAATAATTGCTTTCTTTCTAATAATAGCTGCTAACATTATTCTGACAGTCGTCCCAGGACTAGAGGCTATTTAGTCACTCTTGCACAAGAAAACAAAATGGACTTTATGAATATCCTATGGTCAAAGCTGGTCCTTTTCTTGCCATGCCCTCATCTGTTAGGTTTCTGTTCATGTTGCATAGCCTGTACAGCAGAAAGTAACTCCTGCAAGAAATAGCTGTTCTTTCCCCTCTTGCTGTTTAAGTACCTAGTTGTGGTATAACCCATGACAATTGCAGCCCCTAATCTTTTGTGATGGGTAGAGCAATACAGAGGGATAGTAATCTTGCTACTGCACTCAGTGTAGGATTCATTTCAGCACAACAATGGAACAAAGGCAATATTCACATTAATCCTTAAACTTGTACCAGCTCACAGAGCAGCGAGAACACTTGAAATGTACCAAGCAGACTATTAAGAGGAATATAAGAATCAATAATCACAAGTATGAGATGGCTAGGTATACTGGAACGCTATAAAACCAATTCCTGATCTGAAATTCTTGGCCTAAAAAAACGGTTCTTCTAAGCACTTTTACTTTGGGCTATGTGCAAGTTCTACAATAGAAACACCATACAGAATTATTGTGAACCCATTTTGGATACCATATTGGGATTGCAAGTACTGAAAAAGTAACTTTGGGAAATAAACGATCAAAGCATAAATAATGTTTAATCTAATTACATTAAGCTATTTTCAGTTAAAAAATAATTTCTCTTTATAATATCATAAAAGATATTAAAACTAATTTTCTATATAGGCTCAACAAAAAGGAGGAATAGTTTCCTTTAAGACAAGGAAGCAGTACCAACACCAACTCAGCTAAAAAAAACCGCCCAACAACTAAGCTTATTTTTGTAGCAGTCCAGAATATTAGCAGCCCAGACAGTTTTCTTAAAAAGAATATTTAAATAAAGTACAGCATCTGACAAAATTGTGAAAAGCAGAATTCTTAAAAAAGTAAACCTAAGCTTTTCATTGCCAATTTTTTTAAACCATCAATACCTTGTTTCTTTTGGGAAACTAACAAAAGCACCAAACCTTAGCAAAAGTATTTTTCATGAATGGTCTTAATGTTTCTAAAGAAATTCTTTCTTTTACTTGGATTTTTCCGTGGAACAATTTTTTTTGAACTCTACTTACTTTTTACCAACAATTTTATAAATAGATTGTTAAGTAGTCAGAATGAAAATTAATTGTCACATGCAGCAATAAAAAAAATATTGAAAACATTATACCCAACATTTCATAATTCTGAAAAATAATAATAATAAACATGATGATTTCAGAGTCTTGGAAAGCTATACCAGAATATTTGATATGCTCTTATTTCTCTGACTCCTATTTCACTTTACTGTAAATACAAAGTTTCGCCATTTTAAGGAATCAACTATCTGCTGTTTCATTGAACAATAACAAAAACTCCAGAGTTGCTCCCAGCCATAACACCAAAGCCTGAACTGCTCTCAAACACAAAATACAATTGGACACAATGCAAATTGGCAAATGCAAATAACCAGCACAAAAGAGCAGAATCTTTAAATCAAAATTAATTCCATTTTATTACATGTGGCAAAATGTTTCTCTACAGGTCAGAAGAGAATAACTGGTCTATGCCACAGATCTAACTTTTTAAAAAATTTATTTTCTGCCAAAACTTCAGTTTCTTAAAAAAAATGAAACTGCCCATTTGAATAAAATTTTCTATCAGTTCCCATGTTTCCTAAACACTGCCAGGCTGCTGCTGTTAAATGCACTTACATACCTCCCATACTTTTGCTATGTACCAGATGTAGCTAATTTCATTTCTTTTAGTAGCTATCACAGCCCTTTAATTTTCTTCCTTTACTTTTTAAGTAGAAGCAAAATAATGCATCAGCTCTAAGAAGTACTGCTATTCCTTGCACATAGAGGAAGCTAAGGAGCCAGAAAAAGCTCAGATCTTTTCTACCAAGTGGGAGATGCTGAAGGTTTTCCACTGAAAGATGAAACCAGTATCTTGCACATTAGAGGAGAGCTTCAAAACTATGAAGTAGTTGCCAAGTGACCTTTTTTCACACTTTTCACTCCCTCTTTTATGGAGGTGAATCACCCTCTGGCAGATACTGCAAGAATCCAAGGATCACTGAGACAGGAAGCTTCTGAAGCCTGACTCGGCAGAGTGGTAAAAGCACTGATCTAGTGCATCTCAGTCTCAAGGAGAATGGTTTCTACCCAAGAGACTGCCTGTCCTGAGAAAAGTGCCTGGCACAAGTGACTGGCTCAACATTATCACCCAGGAAATTTTCAGGTTTGTGTGTGCAGACTGAAGTCAAACGTCAAGAGTGTTAAGCCTGAAGTTCTAGGACAGCTTAGGACTTGATTTTAGATGTTCAAGTTCCAATTTAGGCACCTGTGTTCTAAACAAAAGTCTCTAAAGAGAAAGATATTAATACCAAAATTATTCATCTGTCTCATTAATCTAAGTAGTTCATGGTAAGGCTTTCCAGGAATACCCGCATGTTAAAGTGCAATAACAAAACCAGAGGTACCCAGATCAGTGATGTGTAACAGACAATCTTAATTAGATCTGAACTTCATGGTCCCTGTTTGTTCAAGTCACAATGTAAATACATAAGACTGTGCTGCTCTCCTTCACAGCTGGCTACAAAGTGACCAAGTTAAAAGCTTTGTGAAGTGATAGTGGTAGGCAGACAATAGAAAAATCTCACTGCAAATGAAATACCCTAATAAAAGTTTTAAGAATTAGTTTCCTCAAAATTATGGCATACTATTAATGTGAAAATGAGAAACATTCTAGACTTAGGTTTCTGTAGGGTTTTTTTAATGCAGACAATGCTTGCTTTCTATTTTGTTACCCACTTACACCATATATTTAAATTACTTCATCAGCAATTATTTTTTATCTAAACATTTTCCCCAGTTTTCAGAACTTCTCAAAGCTGAAGTTTTTTCTCCCATCACCACTCTCCACAAATGTCATACACAATAACAACATCAAGCTAAAAAACATTTCAAGTCATACTTCCTCTTAGTGAAAATCAGAATACTTTTCATGTGGGTAGCATACAAACCAAAGTAACATTTAAACAAAAATATGTATAAAATATTATTTAAACTATCACTTCCTGCCATATACATTT
>VZTU01009846.1:0-49379 GCA_013400835.1 Zapornia atra
CAGGCCTGCTGTTTTCCCTGACAAAAATACACATTAAAGAAGCAGTATCCAAAACACACTATGGACACTTTGTGGCCACAGGTGCTAGAACAGTAATTTCTCTGTACTATGTGCATTCAGGAAAATATAGTAAAGAATGAGAGCCGTTTGTAAATGCAACAGAGTTGACATTTTCTTCTTAATCTTCTTTTCTCACATGCAACCCAACTTACCCCTCAGACATTTGGCTGCCACTTCAGAATCAAATTTTAATTTAGATGATACTTATTTTTTAAACTAGATAGTCTCTTAGGTTTTTTTCCTGTGCACTGCAGTAATGTGACCCAAAAGCACCTATATTACCTAAGCACCATATTTTTAAAAAGCCTGATTTGGGGACTGTACAAAGTTCTTCTCCAAAAGCTTTACCAATGTGACTTACAAACGGCTGCACTATGCAGGAGTCAAAAAGCCCAAGCCAGGCTGATTAAATCTTTCAACTCATACATATATAGCTCATACAGTTCTACACAATCCACAGAAAATAACTGTTCCTTCCTTTATCTTATAACAACTGTAATTGGACTATTCAGTGTATTAGGAAAAGTGTTTGTCTACTAGCAAGTCCAACTGAGAGAAAGGTCTACCTGCTGCATTTCTCCTGTTCAATAGGAAGCAATAAATCATGGCTTTGGGAAGCTGGCTGCCCTCAGACAATTCAGTTTCTTACTTCTGCAACTCCACTGCCCCAACAGCACAGAATTATTCAGGGAGAGCCGTTTTCTCTTTAAATGATCCTACCATCTGACATTTCTTCTGTGAAGGCCTGCTGCTGCTGTCTGATTCAACACTTTAATCCCCGTCCTCTCTTCCACCTGTATTTAAATATTCAGGTTTTGTTCCTACCTTCCCACAAGCTAGCCAAACTCAAGAACTACAACTTTTCCTGCTCAGCCTGTTTTGATTCTTTTCCCACATCCACTAGAAGTGATTTTAGAAGTAACTCAAGGGATACAATGGATGTCATTTCCTCTGCAATATTAGTATCTAAATGGCTATTACTGTTCCCAGCATTGTATTGCAATATAAGGGTATTTTTCGTGGCCAGAAGGAAACATGGAGCTGGCATGAAATTATAATGACTAAACTCAGGATACTGAGATTACTCAAAGGTTGAGTTGAGGAGAAAAAGAGGAGACAACAGACGCAGTGTTTACTTTTGACTAATCACTCAGCTTTACAAGGTTTACTAGGGCACCTAAAACATTCAACAGGTTCGCAGACATAAGTAGCCTGCTGTGCTCTGTATTACCTCCATGTTTATCATCTCCTGTCAAAGACTGTCTGGTGGCAAAGTGCCTTGAAGACAGACAAAGCACAATTAGGATTCTCTAGCATGAACTGTTTTAAAATCCTCAGGGGCGGAGGGAAAAAAAAGTCAAGTAAACTCCACCTGCTCTGTAGCAGACAGTTTACAAACCTCTTTGCACACCAGTAAAAGAACTCACTATTAAAATATTATGAAAGAGCATCATCTTACTATTAAAACAAGCTGCTACTTAAATAAGTTTTGAATATCTAATAACAACACTTAGCAATCCTGTAATCCTGTCCTTGTAGGTAAGAGTAATCCAAGAGCGCCATTTTCATCAGTTACCACAAGTAACGGCACAGGGTTAGCGAGCCTGGGAGCTTCTTGAGCCCAGGCTCCCCACACTGGAAGGCAATCGCTCAAGTCCCAGCATGGCCACCAGCCCTGGGAGATGCATCTCAGAGTCAGCCCCAACAACTTCCACATTCCAGCTCCACCATGCACGTGCGTCACTCCCTCTGCGGTTAGAGATGCCCAGAATATAACAATTCCTTTCTCCCTCCTCTTAGTTCCCCCTAAGCAGTCCAGCTGTAAAAACACACACACTCTTCTTTTTTTAAACATACAGTCTGCTCATGGCGTGCTCACACAACACAACCTACTTCCTAAGTCTGGCATGGAATGTATCAGTCACTTTACAGCAAAACTTCACTTCCTCACTGTAATAGTTCTAAATACATGATAGACGGGGCTTTGCTCATCCTAAATCACAACTCCCTCAAGGTATTTATAAGGTCCATTACAAGTCCTATAAAGCCTTTACAGCTGGAAAGCCTCCTGGCAGTCAGGAAAAGCCCTCTGTCCTGATTCAAGAAGGTACCCTCTCAGAACTACATCATGAGCTGATCTTTAGGTCACTCTGCCACTGAAAAGGGGATGAATCTTGTTTCTCTGCCACTCCCCTTGCCATGCAGGCCAGGCTCTGTCCTTGTACCAGATCAGGTTCTCATCAAGCTCCTCCACAGATGGATTTGGCTCATCAATCTACACAAAAACTAGCCACTCATTGCTATTAGGTTCCAGTCAGCCCAGCAAGCCAGTCTGGTTCACAAGAGGACCAACAAGCAGCTTGTTCTTCTTCTGTCTGTGGCAGAGCCTGGCATGCCAAATTGTAAGACACTCGCCTCAGGCACAGCACTCTCTCTTGGCATCCTCTGAGTACACTAAGAGAGAAACAAAAAATACATCACGTTATGGCATCAGAATACCACAAGTTAGGGTCATTATGGGTACATAAGGACATCTGACTATTCCTTTTGCTCGTTACACTAAAGATATGCACAAGAACCAAAGCAAACTACAAACACTGAATAGTTACTCAACTGTTGAGTATTTTATTCAGTATAGCTTTAAATTTTTTTTTAAAAAAGGGAAAAAACACTCCCCAGACTTTCTGACTTAGTAAAAGAATCTTAATGGCATTTCAGTTAACACATCTCCTTTGGGTACTGCTTGTGCACAAAGCCAGTTACAACTCTTGGCAAGGACCAGCACTGTAACTTTTCTAATGATTAACGAGGGGCCTGAACCAGACTGCAGGGCTGCAATGCTTGACCACTGCGGCTTGCATGCTGAGAAGTGAGGCTTGCTCCCCTAGCTCCCACCTCCTGCCACAGCAGAGGGGCAGTGCCCACCTCAACAGCCCCAAGCGCCTGTCAGCAGCTCTACCAGCAGCACCCAGGGACCCTGGATCCAGCAGCATCCAAGAGGAGCCCCTGAGCAAGAGAGAACCAGCCAGACACCTCTCCCCTTCTGCAACACACCACCGGGCAGAAAGGCACCTCAAGAAAGTCACATTATTCTCTTTTTTTAATATATACACACACGTCCATAAAGCTCAATTTCTCTTCACTCAACATCTGAAACAACTTTCGTTGTGACACTGACAGCAATTCATTTGTATATTCTGTGCAGAAGGTTCTGACTCCAGATAAGAAACAAAATAGCAGGAAGGGATGAGCTGTAAAGCCAGAAACAACCTTGTTTCCCGGCACATACTCTTCCTTGTTACAAAAAAGAAAGGGGGGGAGAGCAGAATGCTTCCACATTAATTTTTCAAGATTATACATGAGAACAATGGAAAATTAAGCATTTGGTAGGACATTATCTGCTGTGCTGCTATTTTTAAACAATGGAGGCGAGAAACTCTTGTTTTTCACTACATCTGTCATCTTTAAAGCTCTTATAATATTTGTACCATGCAAATTGTACTCTCAGCATTCCCATGTAGCAACACACAAGACTTTTTGCTTTTCAGACTGCTGTTGAAGAAAGGATCACACTCTGATGCTTACAAGTGGTCACTCAGTGTTGTACCACCAACCAGAGCTGGGCTGCTCTGCCACAGCAATTTAAACAGACAGGCTCAGCTCCTGCACTGGCATTTGCAGGATTAGGGGTGCCCAACCAGCCCCAGAAGGGGCCCCTGCTCTCCTACCTGCCCCCTTCCCAAAGGGCTGCATCCCACTTTGATCCCTATGCCCCCTTTCCCAGGCTTAGTGCTCACACTGCTGTAGGACACACAGGTTCAAGCTGGCTGATCCAGCAAGTCCTCCCCCCTCTCAGCAGAATCGCTTCTCCTCCCCACCAGCCCATGCCATGAATGCAGGCTATCTCCCTTTCAGACCAGAGAAGCGGGCTGCCTCGCTTCATCACTGTGGGTCTGCAAGAGGCAGGTGCTGCAGAACGGTCAGCCAATGCTGGCTCCACACCTGCACCAGTTTCTGACTGTGCACAGATTCCGTAGCTTCACTTGAACTTTCAGAACAACCTCCATCAGGCAAAGAGTAATACTGGACCCAGAAGAACACCAAAGTCCTACAAACAACAAATCCAGGTCTAAGGGACCTCTAACTGTTCTATCTACCACTGATTTGCCAACTGGGAAGATGGTTTTGCCATTTGGTTAATTTACAGCGTGCAATCTATACTTTCTAATGTTTCTCGGGAAGTTGATAGACCTTGCATGGTAACCTTTGTTCATATTAGCCCCACTGGTAACGTCAGGGTGGCTGTACGATCTGCAGTTGTTCACAGAAAGTAGCTGTTCAGATGCCGTGTTGGTGTAAGGTCCTGCATAAAAGTATATTCACTATTGTGACGACTTTAGCTAGCATTGTTTCTGCAACCTGTACAAAAATAGGCTCAGGAGTAGATTTCAGAAGAGGGACATGGAAGGAGATCCACCACAATTTTTTCAGAAGTTGTAGGGGATGAATTATGATTATCTGAGAATCTGTAACCACAGCAGTGATGACAGAAAAGCCATACCATTTTTTGTTCTGAAATCATGTGGCATTTCTTGTTTTCACTAATATAAATGTGTAGCAACATGCTGACTCTGTATCTCTACTTTAACAAACAACAACAACAAAAAAGCCTAAAAGCAATATGAGAACAAGCCACAGTAGCCACACATATGCATCTCTTCTTGGGTTGGGAGAAAAAGAATAGAAAAACTAACTCTACAGAAGACACTAACAGTAACACCCAATAGCATCTAATTCCCCAAATGCCTTCATTTTAAGGTACAAACCCATTTAGAGCACATTAAAACTCAGAAGTCTGGAATCTGAAAACTCTCTTAGAAATGCATCGGCACCTTAAATGTTTTCAACTCAAATGTACATATATCTGCTTTTTTTTTTCCTTCTTCTAACTTTATTTAGGGAAAGGAGGGCACTTGCAGCAGCAGTTAAACAGATTGTTTGATTCTGGTGGGTTTCAATGAAGGGAGTAGAGCACACAACAAATTTGACAGCTCCTCCTCCCCAACTACACAGCCTGCATTCATGAATCGCTGTAGCACAAACGCAACAGCTCTTCCTCGTCCGGTCTGCCTCGAAGTCTGATGCGCTGTTCTTTGCTCATACCCAGAGCTGAGTCATTGCAAGAGAGGTCCGAGGCGTGCACACCTCTAATAAGGGCATTTAACAGAGAGCACTCAAACCTATTCAATCAACGCCACGCTAGTCAAATTTGTTGACTGAGATAGCGTGGTCTAGCAGGAAGTCATCAAACTGAAAAGCTTCCGGAGAGTCACATATACCTGAGGGAATCGAGTAACGAGGGGGTCAAATGAAAAACCTTTGCCTCCTTCCACCACCACAGTGGCTCTAAAAGCCTGGTGGTGAGAGCCAGCTGAACGCTGTTTAGATTGTTAAACTGATTTGCCAAGTCTGTGCCTCCAAACAAGCCAGTTTTTAAATCCTTCTACATTCTGAAAAAAGTAACGGCCTGATTTTCCACAAGTGCTCAATATCCTGAAAGGCTGTGCTAACTACACAGATACCTTACAGATGTTTGGGTAGCTGTAGGGCTGCTTGTAGGTAGCAACTTGGATAAATGGTAGAGATGAGAAAAGGGAAGGATACAGGACATGGGAAGTACCTCACATCTATATTGCTATGAGGCTCAGTACTGACACTTGGTCCCGTGCAAGACAGCTCTTTTCTGGTTTAACTTGTGCAAGTTTAGAAATGGTCTGCATGAATGTGTTTCTATTTGGGCAGGAGTGTTGATGTGCTCAAGGGTAAAAAGGCTCCCCAGAGGGATCTGGACAGGCTGGATCCATAGGCCAAGCTCAACTGTATGAGGTTGAACAAGGCCAATGCTGAATCCTGCACCCAGGTCACAGCAGCCCCAGGCTTGAGGAAGAATAGCTGGAAAGCAGCCAGGAAAAAAAAGCCCTGGGGTTGGTGGTTGACACCTGGCTGAACATGAGCCAGCAGTGTGCCCAGGCGGCCAAGGTGGCCAACAGCACTCTGAACTAGTGTGGCCAGCAGGACTAGGCAACGCTGTACTGAGTGATGGTGAGGACATGCCTCGAGTGCTGTGTTCATTTTAGGGCCTCTCACTACAAGACAGACACTGAGGTGCACAGAGAAGGGGAACAAAGTTGATGAAGAGTCCAGAGAGCAAGTTTTATGAGGAGCAGCTGAGGGAACTGTGGTTGTGTAGTCTGGAGGGGGCTTAAGGAGACCTTATTGCTCTCTACAACTACCTCAAAGGAAGGTAGAGGTGGGTGCTGGTCTCTTCTCCCGAGTTAACACACACTAAGAAGAGAGTAAATGGACACAAGTGGCACCAGGGGAGCTTCAGACCGAGTGTTAGGAAAAACTGAAGTGGGCTGCCCAGGAAAGTAACGGAGTCACCATCCCTGGAGGTGTTAAAAAATCATGTAGACACGGTACTTTGGGACATGGTTTAGTGGGCATGGTGGTGTTGGGTTGATGGTTGAACTTGATGACCTTAGGGGTCTTTTCCAACCTTAATGATTCTGTTAATTAGAATACATGAACACAAAAAGAGCAAACACCATACAACTGGTTTTGTTAGGGAAAGAAAAAAGTTATTAGGCCAAGTAATATGTCTAAAATAAATAGGTAAAAAGTAGTGTCAATTCTACAAGAGTATTCATACAGGGGATAACCAGCAGTCAGTGTTCCAGTATTGACACCTCATAGATTACATGCTATCAATGATTTCCCATGCTTTTTTTGTTTTAGAAGAGTCTTTGTGTTGCTTTTAGAAGCAGGTTTTTTTCCAAAACTGCTCCATCACAACATTCATTCTATCTGCACATTTTCTGAGGTGCTTTCCAACACCACTTACCATCAAACACACTAGATGCCAATAGTTATTTCTTAGCACCAGGGCGGTACCTTTTGAAGGGCAACTTTCACTGTTCTGCTGCCTGCCTGGTTTAAGTGTCTCATTCTGCAGAGAAAACTCTGCATTACTTGAAGTATAAAATACGATGAAGCTTAACAAGAGGGGTATGCAGGGGTTGAGGGCAAGGGGAGGTCCTCCTATTCACTGGCCAGGCACTGAAGCTACCAGAGTTCACAAAAGCTGAATTTCTTTCTTTAAGCAAAAATTCCCATTAAGCCAAATGAGTTTTTGTTGAATGAGGGCCACAAAACTGAGCCTATAGTATGCTCTTGACTGGGATCAAGTCAAAGCAAATTACGCAATGGCTGTCAGGAATCTGCGTATAGCTCTTCAGAGCCGCAGTGTAGGAGGAGCCCTGAAGCATCCTTAACCTTTGTCTATTTATGTCCAAGCACTGAGACTCCTTCCAACAAAACAAGCCGTGCTTTTAGATATTTTTATTAGCCCAACTTATAGCAAATATCTCTCTCCTCCTCTTCCTCTTTCCCCTCCCCTCCTTCCCACCCTTCCCTCTCCTTTCCCCTCGCCGTGTTGTGCTGTTTGTATGGAAAAAACCAAGCTCCCGCCCTTGCCAAGAGTGACATCAACTCATTCTTATCCGGTGATGTCCAGCAGAATTTTCCTCTGATAAACATTTGCTCAGTGTCGGAGCCCCAAGGTTACTGGCTGCGCTTTGTTTTCACTGTCGCTTGTTTTCTGACACTTCGCTGCTCCTTATACATTGAAATCCACTCCTCCCCCCCACCCAATGTCTTCAACCTGGAGCCAGAGGGAGGCAGCGAACAGGACATTCCTCTCTGCTTACCCAGGCCTTCCCACCACCCCCTTCCCGCTGGAACAAGAGTCTGTTTGTCTCTCTATGAACAATAAAAAGCTGATACTGCAGAGAAGGGGAGGGCGGGGGGAGAAAAAGGAACAAAGCACGTGCAAAAAGCAATTCAGGAGTGCAGACCTATGGATTTTTCACCTTTGTTTTCTTTTTTTTTTTTTTTTTGTACAGATTTTCCTATATCCTTCCCTAGCATGCTCTAAAGTTAGTCAAGAGGCATAGCTGATTAATGAGCTGATGTACCTTCCTCTCCATGCACAAAAGCACTTTCTACCAAGACTCAGCAGTATTTGCTAAAACCTGATGTCTGTGCTATCTCAGACTTGTGGGTTGACCCCCATTTGATTAAGCACCTCAGATTTTTTCCTTCTTCCCCCCTCCTTCTTCCATCTTCTCCTCACAAGCCACCATCTTTCTGGAGCAAAGGGAAGCAGATGATGCTTTTCGTCGCATGCTCCCCCAACATCTTACCCAAGCTGATGTTCATCTGAAGTGCATCAGCTTGTGACTTCAGGCAACTAGTACTGAATGTAATGCATTACTGTTTGTCCCAGCAACATGGAACTCATGGACAATCAATCTATTAAAGCAAGAAGGAGAGAAGTTATTGACAAAACTTAGAGGAGTGAATAAAATCCAAGAGCCCGGAAATGTACAGCAGTGATTGGAAGATTGAAGAGAGGCACCTTTCGGCCTGGGATGAGGCCTACTTACATTGCCATCGAAGAGGAAGCACTCTACAGAAAATTAACTTACAGGACAATGGATACATTGCATCTACAACTGCATTCTTCCTTGGGCCATCGGGGAGAAAGAAAAATCCATTTGTACAGTTTTCTAGAAGGAAAAGTCTGCTGTAATTGGAAGGAAATGTTCTGGTAGGGTCAACCTACAGACTCCTGCTCTTCTAGGAAACTAGCCCTCAAACCCTTCCCGGTGTTCATGAAAAGGTTGCAGCTGCTCCGAACAGCTTATAAAAAACAACATCCTTTAAGCTTGTATGTGACAGAATGAAGGTCAATTACCTTCAGAAAGCAAGTGAAGAAAAAAAAAAACCAACCCAAACTTTCAAATGTTACCGTTAACACATACCAAACTGCACTAGAGCATTAAAAGTACTGAGAAAAAGCAACATAAAAAATTTCTCCTTGCCACCATCACTTAGAGGAATCTTCCTGAAGACAGGCAAAAAATATTCTCAAACAAACCATGAGGAAGGAAAGTACAGGCTCCCAAATACACATTACAAAACAAATGAGACTTATTTTAAATTGGTTTCTAATGAGAAGGATGCTTATCTTTTAGCAAGATATTTGGGAAGATCAAGGTCTTGTTTCCTCTTTATATAACAGTTCTTTTGAAACTATAAATTATTAATAGCAGTTAAAATGTAAAGTCATCAGCTAAGCTGCAAATACAAATTCTGCAATGAAGGGTCCAGTAGATTAAGCTATGTGCTACTTACTGAAAAGGAAGAGGGGGTCCCAATAAGGCAAACATCTAAATGAATGGAAATTCTCTACTTGCCCTGAAGCCCCAATAAGCTGCTACATCACTACTGCAAGAGATCGCCCTCAGGGTTATCTCATCACTTCTCACGACTGAACAACCAGCCAGATGCACCAACAATTTGCAAAGAAACAATGCTACAAGTCTATAACTGAACTTCTATTACTCTTTCCATGCATAAAAAGTTACACAAAACAAAACCAACACAATATATATCTGCTTTAAAACGTAATTTTAAAAAATAGTGATTTTACAGAATACACAAAGCTCATTTTTAGCACAAATTCATCACAAGCATTTGCACTGAAATATACCTTCCCTCAGTGGTCAGAGCTTTGGGTGGCAATGGGGAGAATTTCTTTTGGAGGGATACAAGTACATCCACTTGATGCTACTGCATCAGTGGTTGCTTTACTGCCCCAAAGGTGGACCAATTGTTTCCTGACACATGGGGACACAGCTCCATTGGAAACCCAGGTGATATCCACACCCCATGCTCATTTTTAGGGTTGAGTTCTTTTCTGCAGACCTGTAAATTATGACATTTGAGGTAATCCAGCATTTCTAGTATATGGAAATGGGATGTTTGGTCACAGAAACACTGAGAGGGACATGAATTCCCAAATGACCTTGACTAAAATTAACCATCTAATTATAGTGGCATTTGGCCTACCAACACCTCCCTGGCTGTTTTGTTTCAACAGATAGATTGACTGCAGAATTTGCCAGAGCTGCCCTCCCAGTAAGATAAACCCCTATGTAAGAGGAGAGGTGATAGCTCAATACAGGAATTCATATGCCTATGAAAAAAATAAACACTTTTTTTCCACGACAGGAAAAAAAGAACATATAGCAGTGCTGTCTCAGGGGTTTAATTAGCCTAGCAGGAACACTGATAACAAGACATCTTATCAGGAGCTTTACTTTCAACAAAACCAATTAGTATCAATTTAAACAGAACAAGCAGAGATAAACATGCACATAACTTGCATAACCTTGAGGTTCACAATGCCTAATAATTAAGTGCTGGATCGTTTCCCATAGTGAAGAGGGAAAAGTTTGTATAAATCAACAATAATCTAAAGGAAAGTTGCTCTCCTATGAGTACAAGAAGGGTCTGAATCCAGTACACTGATTTCAACCAGTTGTGAAACTGAGTCACAGCAAGGCTAAGGTTTTTGGACCAGCTTTTTGAGATCTCCAAAGAAGACTGTGAGCTTTTCTCTCTTATCACTTTGACAAAACACAAGGAAAGCCCCCTTATCAATCCACACTTCCAAAGACTCTTATAGACAAAGGAAAAGCTAAGCCACAGCTTATTAGCAGAACTCCCCTTCCACTGAAAACTGTACTTGCCCACTTCCTTTCCTCTCCTTGTTCTCTTGCAGCCTTCTTTATCTGCTTTTCTACTGCTACTTATTTTTAATCTCCCGTTTTCAGGAATATTTATCTGGATGAGATGAATCCTAGAGTCCTTATGAGATTCATCCCGGAATCCTGAAGGAACTGGCTGATGTGTTTGCCAAGCCACTCTCCACCATATATAAGTCTTGGTGGTCAGGGGAAGCCCCTGGTGACTGGAAGAAGGGTAACACTGTGTCCATTTTTAAAAAGGGTAAAAAGGACAATCTGGGATACTACCAATAGCCTCACCTCTGTGTCTGGGAAGTTCATGGAACAGATCTTTCTAGAAGCTATGCACATGAAAGACAGGCAGGTGATTCAAGGCAGTCAGCATGGCTTCACCAGGGGCAGGTCCTGCCTGACCAACCTGGTGGCTTTCCGTGATGGGGTGACTGCATCGGTGGACACAGGACAGGTGATGGATGTAATCTATCTGGACTTCTGCAAGGCCTTTGACACAGTCCCCCACCACATCCTTCTCTCTAAACTGCAGAGATACGGATTTGATGGGTGGACTATTCGGTGGATAAGGAATTGGTTGGATGGTTGCATCCAGAGAGCGGTCATCAATGGCTCAATGTCCAGATGGAGATCTGTGACAACTGGTGCTCCTCAGGGGTCCATACTGGGACTGGTATTATTTATTATCTTCATCAATGACAGTGACGATGAGGCTGAGTGCACCACCAGCAAGTCTGCAGATGATACCAAGCTGAGTGGTGCAGCTGACACACTGGAAGGACAGGATATCCTCCAGAGGGACTTGGGGAAGCGGTCCCATGTGAACCTCATGAGGTTCAACAAGTACAAGGTCCTGCACCTTGGTTGGGGCAATCCTCATCATCAATACAGGCTGGGAGATGATGTGCTAGAGAGCAACCCTGCAGAGGAGGACTTAGGGGTGCTGGTGGATGAGAAGCTTGACATGAGCTGACAATGCGCGCTCACAGCTCAGAAGGCCAACTGTATCCTGGGCTGCATCAAGAACAGCGTGGGCAGCAGGTTGAGGGAGGCGATTCTGCCCCTCTGCTCCGCCCTTGTGAGACCCCACCTCAAGTACTGTGTCTACTTCTGGAGTCCACAACATAAGAAGGACATGGAACTGTTGGAACGGGTCCAGAGGAGGGCCACGAAGATGATTTAGAGGGCAGGAGCAGCTCTCTATGAAGACAGGCTGAGAGAGTTGGAGGTGTTCAGCCTGTAAAAGAGATCTCCGGGGACATCTTATAGCAGCCTTACAGTACCTGAAGGTGCCTACAAGAAGGCAGGTGAGGGACTTTTTAGAAGGGCATGGAACGACAGGATGAGGGGAATGGTTGTAAATTGAAAGGGGATAGATTTAGATTGGGTATTCAGAAGAAATTCTTCACTACAAGGGTGGTGGATCACTGGAACAGGTTGCCCAGGGAGGTGGTGGCTTGCTGCTTCCCTGGCAGTGTTCAAGGCCAGGCTGGATGGGGCCTTGAGCAACCTGGTCTAGTGAGAGGTGTCCCTGCCCATGGCAGGGGGTTGGAACTTGATGATCTTTAAAGTCCCTTCCAACCCTAACCATTCTATGATTCTTGAACTTGCAATAGCTTGATGAGTCCTTACTTATTGATACAGATTTTTTTTAACTTCATACAACCTCTATATTGGCTGGAAGAACAGCAGGTGAGATGGACTGAAAACTGGCTGAGATGCTGGGCTCAAAGGGTTGTGATGAGTGGCACGAAGACCCACTGGAAGTCACGTAGTAGTGGATGTTAATTCAGAGAGCAATACTGGGGCCAACGCTGTTTAACATCTTCATTAATGGCTTAGGTGATGGGACAGAGTACACCCGCAGAATTTCAGAGTACACAAAACTGGGAGGAACAGCTGATAACACCAGAGTGACCTCATGGGGCTGGAGAAATGTGCTGATGGGAATCTCATGAAGTTCAATGAGAAGAAATTCAGAGTTCTGCACCTGGGGAGGAATCACTCCAAGTACCAGCACATGCTGGGCCCAACTCACTGGAAAGCAGCTTTGCAGAGAAGGAGTCAGGGGTTAAGGTAGACAAATTGAACATGAGCTGGAAGCATGCCTCTGTAGGAAAGACAGACGACAGACCCTAGACTGCACTGGGAAGAGCTACCAGCAGATTGAGGGAGGTGATTCTCCCCCCATCAGCAGCACTGGGGGAGCCACCTCTGCAGTAGTGTCCTGTGCTGGGCTTCACAGTATAAGGGATATGTGGATACATGAGCATAAGTCCAGTGAAGGACCACAAAGATGATTAAAGGACTAAAAATCTTTCATACAAGGAAAGTCTGAGAGCTGGTACCATTCAGTGGGAGGGAGAAGATGGATCTAGGCTCCTCTCTCAAGAGGATGAGATAATGGACATAAACTGAAATACTGAAAACTCCACATAAACATAAGTTTGTTTTTGTTTTTTTTTTTACTGTGGGGGTGATCGAACACTGGAACAGGTTACCCAGACAGGTTGTGGAGTCTCCATCCTTAGAGGCACTCAAAACACCACCAGACAAGGTCCCTGGACAACCTGCTCAGGAGGCTGACCCTGCTTTGAGCAGGGGAACTGGATTATGCTGGAGATGCCTGCCACCCTCAGCCATTTTGAGCAACAGGCAGACACAAGAATAAGGCTTTGTAAAGGCTAGATGGCTTGTATACAGTGGTTATGTAATCCCTACTACTCTTATTAAAGAGCTTTATAGAACTTCTCCTCACATTACCCTTCCAAAGTAAGCTCGTACCGGTGTCCCTTTGACAGAGCACTACACAGGATCAGTACCAGAACGGGACTTTAACTTAGTCTCAGCTCTAACTCTGTGCTTGCAGTATGCCTCTCTTGTCCCACTTGGTTAATATAAACTAGTAAAGACCAGCCTGAGTTAGAGAAGCAGCAGCAAGGAGAACTGTGTTTGCATCCTAGTATACAGCAATCCCTGCCTGCGAACATAAAATGCACATGTTTCTTATAACATGAAGGAATGCTGCTGGATCGCTCAGGCCAACTGTGCTTCCAAATTCATTCACTGGGCCAAATTCCTTTCTTAGTTACTGAAAAATGAAGCAACATCATTGTGGTCAGGACACAAATTTTAGGCTATTGTTGTATGTGTGAACATGTGTACATGTGAATTTATGCATGTACCCACCCCTAACTTTTAGACTCAGAGCTACTCTCATAACTGCACTGCAAGTTTCACATCATGTAGTATTTTCTTCTTACAGCATTAGCAAAACTACAGAACTATCCCCGTGCTTCTAGACACCCTGGCTGCAGAGAGCTTGGAAACATACATTCTTCCCATAGTTCTTCATTGGCCTTTTGATTTATTGTATAAAAAAGCAAAAATTCCTCAGTGGCAATTTTTGTGATTAGCATGCAACTCTTCAGCACTTGAGGTTGATCCAGACATCTGCCATTCATCCAGAACACTTCAACCTAAGTCTTTAGAGATAACGAAGGTAAATACTGGTGTTTCAACTTGCAGCTCCAGCGATGCCCATGTAAGTTCTTAAAATTCATGTATGGCTATCAACTAGAATTGCAGTATGAAAGGATGTTCCCCTGAGGTCACAGAGTAGCTACCGACCCCCTACTCAGGCAATCTCTGCCACCCACACCCACTAGCTTCAATAGTCACGCAGAGCTTGGTTTTTTTAACAGGAGCCCTCCACCAAAGGACCTGGAGCCCCTCTCTGGTCCTCTTTACAAGAACATGCCAAGCTCTAAGTCAGAAAGACACATCTCTTGCCTCATTTACCCCAAGCTCTACCCTCCTAGATCATGCCAAATTTCACAGCTATTCATCTCCAACTTCCCAGCCTTCAGACTTTAGGAACACACTTGCTTCTCCACCAGCCTGTACCATAAAACATGTTTTGCAGGCTCCACCAGTTCTGAGGCCCAAATACCCTGATGTCTCAGTACAGATTGAAAAGAAAAGAGAAAGTCTTTGTACATTTTGCAATAGCTGTCCTACCACCTCCCTGCACGCTTCAACCAATCTGTCCTGGTTTATCCAGGTGGAATATGGGTTTGCAGCAGGGTGCATCCTCCAGCTTTCCCTGTAAAAGTCCTATTTTAGAGAGGGGGGTGATTACCAGTAGAGAACCTGGAAGACAGCAGTTTTGATCCCATATGTTAACCTGAACTCAACCACTGCCTGATACCTAGACAGGTTCAAAACAGAAAACCACAGGGCAGAAAACCCTATCTCAGGAGAAACAAACCACTTTTCAACCATGGCTGCAGCACATACACACACAAAAATAATCACAATGTAAACAAACTCTTAAATTTCCTGGCATTAACCATGCTCTATTGAAGGTAACATTGCCTTTTGCTCACGTCACTCAAACAATTAAAACAAAAATAAAAAAGGTGACTTTCCCTACAAAGGCCAACTTCTCAACACTCAGAGTGTATGTGGAAAGATTTCATTCATTCATCCATGGTGCTGTATAAACCACAATATTGGAAATTTCTTTCCAACCTATTCTCATTTCCTAAAGAAAAATTTTAAGACTGGTAGAGGGATAGTGTAAGACCCTACCATCAAGAAATTACATTCCTGGTTAGAGAAAGAGAACTTTAATGAGTACTCCTTGACAATATCATTGCCCTTGTTTGCTGCAGGTTTTTCCAGCAAAAATAGGAAGAGAACTAAATTCTCTTCAGTTTTATCCAAAAGCACTGAAGTTAACTCCTACGGTAACTTCAACATTCACACGGCGGGGTTTTTTTTCAATTTTCTTTTCATTTTAAACTGGCAGCAAAATAAATAAAATAACCTCTTTGTAGGTGAACACAGTCTGTAAAAGCCTGTGCTCAAAACACAAAAGTCTCTTTTTTCCCCTCAAAAAACAAAGGGGTAAAATCCCTACTTGTTTCTGCTTTGCGTCTGTGGTTGGAATTGCAGGAAGGGATACATTACCTCAGCACACTGGGTAAGTCAATATAGGTCAAACCTGATGTCCTACACCCTGATATGCAACTGGAGACATTATATCGACCTCTCCTTTACCTTGTCACTGGTGCTCTTACATCTAGGTGGAAAGCTAGTTCAGGGAACTGAGACTGAGGAAAAAACTAGTTTTATTTTTAGGGAGGGTAGGGTTAAGTTTTCAGTTGGCTCAACTCCCTGCCTGGCTGCATGAGAGACAGGGTTAACACAAGGGAGTAGGGAAAACAAGACTGCTTTCAACCAGCTTTAAGCTCAAACTGCTCAAACCAAGGGTGAGCCAGCTGAAATGTCAGATGAAACCTGCTGTGCTCATGCCACTCCCCAAAGGCCACTTCAGTGTCTGAGGTGTGCGCAATGCACATGTGAAGCAAACATGTCCAAAACTAAAAAGCTTTGTCAAGAGGTGCCAGTCAACACTGAACGAGCAGGCTCAGCTACAAAGCCCAAGATAGTTTTCTTGCAAAAGAGCCTGGACCAAGGAGGTGTTCAGCCCAAGCTTAGAGATGCACTCAATAGCTTTATGAGCTGAAAACAATTCTGCCTTGCACTGTCCAGAAGTCAATGCCAATACACACTTATCTTCACCAAGGCACTTCAGGAGTTCATGCAGGAATGGTACTACTACTGAGGGTACAAATACCTTCCCTTACCTCAAGCAGCCTGTCCCCAAAATGTCTGAAATCAAGAGGTCACCCCACTGCAAGCCAAACCTACAGATGCGATGTTCCCAGTCCCCAGAAGCCTTGGGCATAGTTTTCAGAACACAGTACTATCAGAGTGGATCACTAACTACAGGCCTGACTAGTCCCACAGCTCCTCTGCGATATTAAGAGCCCCAGAATCATCAGCAGCCAGGTAACCTAGCCTGATACTTAGAAACCAGCAGAGACTCAAAAACATAAGGTTTGATACTCCCTCCAAAACGTTTGGTAATCATTTATTCTGACAACTCCCTCTATTCCTAACCCCTAAGCAAACATCCAATTCCTTTTTGAACCTTGTTAAATTCTTGGCCCCGTCAGCATCCTGTGGTCGACTGTTCCAGCATCTAATTACAATTCCTAACTTCTGGAGCCGCCCGCCATGGTCTCTCTCACTCCAGCACCAAGCCCACTCCGCCCACGTGCAAGCAAAGAATGTTCTTGATAATCCTTTTGAACACATCTGTTTCAGAGCACGGCCCTGCCTCGATGCAGGTCTGCACCAGGCCTCCAAAACCCACATATCAGCCCATAAGGGATTGTGGAACGGTGAGAAGTAGAATGCCTACGGCAGATTAATCCCTGCAGCAATATTTCTAAGCAGCAATTAATTCACTCTGCCAGGCAAAAATAAATAATGCAAAGGCAGAAAACAGGAAAGCTGTGTCAGAACAACAAAATATTCAAACAAGAGCAAGGAGATGCTCTGGTTTTATCAGAGCACACCCAATTTAAAGGTACACTCTTGTAACTCAGTAGTCCCTAGAAAACAAAACAGAAAATACAGACGGAACGGGTCAGGCACACAGACACACTAGTGCTGCTGTATCATCTCCTCCCTTGCATCCTGTACACCACGGAGCCCAACTGTACTGGCTGGTTTCCAGAATGAAATCATATAGTCTGCTATCAGCACTGTGAATTTATATTTCCAGAAAATCCTGATGTCATAGCCTGAGAGCAATTATCAATGACGAATTATTGATTTCAATGTCAAGTTGTGCAACCACTTGAGAGGAGGAGGAGGAATAGAATAAACCAGCCAAGAATGAACAGGCTATTCAATGGCTTTAAAAACAAAAAATAACTCCTAAGTCTTTGATATCCAGAACTATTGCAGTCAAGGCCAAAAAAAAAAAAACCCACCTAATTTTATTGCACTAGGGACTTACTGCTGGGTCCAAATTTCTTACTGTTGTTTGCTAAAACAGAAAAAAATCAAACAGTTCAGATGAAATGGTCAATATACAAGTTGATTGACAACATACATGGCAGAAGTACTATCTATTAGACTATTTTTATCCAGCAAATGCCACAATCTGATGTGGAAGGCATGACTACAGATAAAGGCACGGATGCATCCTGGAGTTCTGAGCAGGATCTGGGGGCAGACAGTGTGACGCACGTGTGCCACATGATACCAGTATGCACCTAATGAACTAATACTAGCTCGGAGTTCAAGTCCTCTGCAAAACACAAGTCTCACCAAGAATAAAAATAGTAATGCTCTTTTATGGCACTTGGACACCCTGGTTTCATGGCAGCTGAGATGCAGACCTATTTCGGCACATCATTCAAACAAACACTGGAGCCAGCACAAAGGAAATGCGTGAAGGGGCTGGGTCATCAAGCAGCAATGCTCACTTCAGTGCCACAGAAGCAAAGCTTTGGCATGAAGTTTTATCAGCTCACTCCTAAAAGTTCCTCTTGATCATAAAGGGTTGGCCCTACATCTCCCTCCTCTCCTATACCAACTCTGGCACTTGTCTGATAGAGCAGTAAATCAAATCAGCTTATTAATGGTGGAAAATTAACCTGACAGTTTTTTGCCAGGTTAGCAAGACAATCAGCTTTACACAGGGTCAGATAAATGTCACACTCTATGAGGGTGAGCGGAGGGGGAACTGCAGGAAGAGGAGGAATGCAAAGGAGTGTATCCGCCTTCTTTGGACAGGAGGGAGCTATTACATCAGCTTACGCTACATTGCATAACCTGACCCTGAGGAGCCAGACTGTCTCCCTTTGCCTTGGAGAGGACATCAACTGACTTCTCTCCATCACTCTCCACATTCATAGTTTTCCAGTTGTGTACAGCACCATTTTAATGCTCTCCCATCCATCAGCACCAGCAAATGAACTACACGAACCTGCCCATAAGAAGTGAACAGTGATCCCCACGGTACTCATCCTACAGGTAGAGCCCAGGCCAAAGAAATTTTCCTGCTGCAAGCTTTCAGAGCAAATACCCTATAAACCTGCAGTTCTTCAGGGATTGCCTCACTTTAATACAAGAGAGTAATACAGTTTCAAGGCAACAAATGTCATTTTGATAGGAATCAAATGTTCATTTAAGAAGAAAGGAAAAAAAAAAGTCCAATGGCATATTTCCTTATTTTATTCTTCCAAATCCTCCATGAGGTGCTAGTTTGCTAGATGCAGCCAAAACCTAAAAGTAATGTATCGGTCTGATCCCTCTATTAAGAAATGATGAATCTAGAACATTTTCTGAACTGTATTCCAAGCATCCTCTCTGCACAGGAACTGATTAGCCATTCAGCCATGCACTGGACTGCTGCTCAGATAACAGACAGACTGCATCCACTTTGCAGGAAGAGTTTCCTTTCAAAGACATCAGAAATCAGAAACAGTCACTGAATAGTGACTGTTTACTTGCATTTGAAGAAAGGTACAGTGAAAAGTCAGCTCTGTGACCACGTTTTTAACATTCACAGGGGACAGCTAGTCACCGAATAAAAGCCTGTAGTGGATTAAGATGTTCTTAGAATAACCTTTTTTGACTTTACTATTCCCAGAAGCAGAGACAGCAAAACAGATCACAGGAGTCCCCTTTACATGTTTCAGTGTACAGTCACCTAGTTATTTTTACCTGCCAGTAAAAACCACAAGCTGAGTCAATCCAACAGTCCGCAGCCACCAAAATTAAGTGTCCTATTTGCCCACAGGTCCCCTGTGCTCCTGACGAGGTGGTCCCACCCTCACGAGTACTTGTTTAACTTCTCCATGAACCAATCCGAATTCTTAGTCCAGGAGCAAACCCATCTACTCTCATGTTTCCCTTCTCTGCAGGTCCCTCAGGTCAGAGGCAATGGAAGGAAGGATGCATGGATGGAGTAGACAGTGTAGGACCTACTCTAACAGGAGTGTAGGGCTAGGACAGCCAGGCCCCCTACGGCAGCCCTGTCCTACCAGCCACGTTGCTGGTATGATGACCAGCAGCCACCAGTGGCATAAACCCCTTCGCATTTCACATCTGCTTCTACAGCACAACATCGAGCTGCAGCCCGAGACTGTCAGAGGTGTTTTCACTACTCGGATACCACAAAGGGTTGTGGCTTGCAGAAAGAGGCCTTCATTTTAGGACTGTTTAAAGACATTACTATAACCAGACAATCTAAGAAACAAAGGGTCCCACTCTCATTGATTTCTCATGAAAATATTCACATTCGCTTTTAAAGTAATCTTGTACAGCTTTTATATCTCCTTCCAGAAGGAAGGGAAATGTCTAGCTAGCAATAAGGTTTAGCTCTATTAAGATTTAAACAGCCAGAACTAGGCAAGCTACGGAGTCTTGTTGCACCCACTCTAGTGCATGGAACATCATCTGCACCTCTAGATCAGCATCCTACAGTGTTGTATCTAACTCAGCACAAACATTAAAAGTATGTACGTATATATACATGTGTGTGCATATGTATAGGTGTATACATGTATATTTAGTTATGTATACATGTGCACAAAGAGCTCTAAGATGATAACAAAATAAGAACCTTAAGCAGGTATGTCTGAGGCCTGTAAATTATTTCACTTTAGAGACATGTTTGGCGGTATGGAATAGTTCTCTATTGAAGGTACCTGTTATTGTTGTCCCAAAGTAGAGGGCACAGGAGAAGTTAAGCAGAAACAGGGTTTTCATAAATAAATAAATCCACGACTACAGTATTCTCCTTTGGAGTGGATGACTGACTACACGATGAGAACATGCCTGAGGGCAAGTGTATTTAACGCCAAGCCAAACCCCTTCATGACACCTCAGAAGGGCAGAGCTCTCTGGAGCTATAGCAATTTACTTTCTACATTCTAAGAGCACAGAATCAATTTACCCTTTTCTCCCTTTGTTTTGGACAGCGTGCCTTGCTGGACAGAAAAGATCATCTCAGTATCTTTAGACTGCCACTTCACATGAGAACAGGAATATAGGCAATGCCTTGAACTAAACTATCAGTTTTTACAATTCATTAACCTCTATCTACAATTCAAGAAACAAATGTGTTTAAAACCTTGCAATCTTTGATGGATTCATCCTACTGCAAGGTCTTTCCAGTGAAAGACACTCACAATAGAATCCTTCCAAGTCTGTGCTTACAAGGCCAAGAATACTAATGAGTTCTCCCTACCTCAATTCTGAATCAAAAGCTACTACAGTGTGACTTAAGGCCATTTTGAACATGAGCCTGAACTGTTAAACCAGTATGTGTTCCGCTTCATAGGCATCACGGGAGCATCCAGTTAAAGAATAATTAAGGCAGAACCAAAAAACAGCCTGGCATTGTCACTTGTCTTACTGCTTTCTGATATGCAGAAATCCTGCTGATCCATTCCTACTTAACATTAAATATTATGAAAACCAAAACCAGCTATTTAACTTGGTTTTGCTATTTTATTAGCAGAATAACATTTTCAAAAATTCCAGATCTTGTTTCAAAGCCTTTGTTGAAACCAAAGCAAAAAAATCCCACCAACCAAAAAACCAAACAACAAAAAGCCAACCACAAAAAAAAACCCCACCAAAACTCAACACTAACTGTAATCTGATACGAAAATATCTGTTCTGACCCAAAGTATCAGCAAAACTGTGGACTTCAGGCCAGTGTGAAGGGGCACTTTCAGAACAGTGCAGCTCTGTTCCCTGACCTGCTTCACAATAGCAAAACCTGTGCCAGCACCTGCAAGGGAGCAGCCCAAGAGAAGACAACCATGCTCCTCCAGAAGCATCCACCAGGCTTGGGGCATCCCTGGAACTACAGGAAGCTTCATGGGGAGCTGTTGCTCTTACATCATTATGCATCCTGGTGAAAAATACTATTTTAAGGACAAGGCTCTTTAGGTAGGCAAGACCTAAAATGCCACTGTGAAGGAAAAAACAGAAAGGAGAAAGAAAACATGCAAACACAGGAGTCTCTCAAGCTCTCTGATCCTTATGGTTGCAGATAACATTTATTCCTTTTGTAAGAAAATAACAGACAAAGAACTGAAGTTTAGAATAAACATGAGATAAGGCACTATTTTAGGGTCATTTATTACATTTCCTGTGAATGAACTGAACAGTTTTCATTCAAGCTTAACATTTTCTTATCCCTGTGCTTCACAAACAACGTTTTTGCTGGAACCAGTCTAGTGTGTTAAATGAACAAAATCAGATATAAGTTAGGTACTGTGGATTCCAAACTTTGATAAGGGAGACTCAAGGGAACAAAAGGCATTTGCAAACAGCTCCGTGCAAGTGAGCACATCCTGGCTTCACTTCAGGAGAAAATGTCCCACAGCTGAGAATGTAAAAGTGGGATAGCAATAGCTCTGAGCAAAATACCAACATTTAATGAAATAGCACTTAAGTCCTGAACAGCAGAACTCTTGCCCCTCCCTTACATTACGCTCACAGTGTTTTAAGCCGACAATAAGAGTGTATGGGGCGGCAAGGTTGTGAATGGAGACATTACCTTATTTTACCATTACACACAGGGAGTGGAAACTTACTTAGAAAATAGCCAACACAGGTTTGTTAAGGCATATTAGAGCTAGGGCTCTGGCAGGGATTCTCTCCCTTGTGCTCAGAAAGGAGATCCAGCCCCTTTTTCCACTGCATCCCACCCCATCTTACTTTTGCTTTTTTGCTGGGCTTGCTCCACCACAGCGTGGCACGAGGCACGAGGCTAACAATGGCTCAGGAGATGGCAACCTATCTGCTCTTCAACTCACCTTTTTTGTTAGGAGTTCTGGGAAAAAACATTATCTGAACATTACATGTGCACATAAAGACTGTTAGTCTGAGGTCCAAAGACTTCTTGTCACATATCTGAAAGAAGAGTGAAATTATTCTCATCTTTAATATAATAAACTGAAGTACCATGGACCATGGAAGTACTTGTTTGTAAACCATGATATTTAGCTGAATATAGAGGCTGAATAATACCCTTTTGGGCACCGATGAATATTGAACTAAAGCCAACTCCTCTTCTCCACCCCAATCCTACTGAGACATTGGCTCCACCTATACCTAATATAAAACGCGTAATAAAATACACAATTTGTTTTCAATTCCAAGAAAGAACCCAATAACTAGACTTGTACAACAAAACCGTTAAGCATACCATGACACACTTAACTTAGCACGTTATCTGGCCTCCCTCAACCACCTCATGTCTGAGCAACACCCCCACTTTTGAGAATCCACATACTAGAAAGAAATTGCTTTTAGGTTATTTAAACTGAATTCCATCAACCCAAATCCCCTCTGATTCATACAAGGGTGCGTTTGTGGTTCCATTTTGTGAAGGAATTATTTCAAAAGGGAAGTAACCAGTGTGATGGGCCACAGGAGGAGAAAAGTGCTTGAGACAGATCACATTTATTCTTCCATGCACAGACACTTCAGTCAGAGAGGCGGGAACCCATACTCGCTGCAAAGTTTCACTTAAGGCATGGTAGTACAGACTAGAAGTTGGGGAAATGACAGAGGAGAGGGAGAAACTTCTGTGGTTTTCAACTGCACTCTAAGATTTATTTCATTTTATTTTTCTGATATTCAGGGCTTGAACAATATAATAACATGCTCTTATCTTGATTTCACTATATTTTTAGAAGCAAGAAACATGAGCCTAGCAATCTGGATAATAAAGAGGCAGTTCAGCACAGCACAGTCTGTGGTATCTGCCTTCTGAAAAACTTCACTGAGTTCAAAAAGTAAAGGTAGCACAAGTTTTGTTTTCCCATGAAGCCACCCAAGTTATGAAGGGAGGGGGGAGATTAAAAGTATCAAAACCGTTTCTAAACAAAAGGATTGTGAATGGTCTCAGCACTTTTTATCTTTTACAACTTCAGTTCCCTCTGATGACTGCTTTCCATAGAAAAGATCAACTTTGCTGCTTTTTGGGAAAAAAGCCCCAAATCATTCACTTAGCCTATTCTGTTCACCCCTTCCTCTGGAATAATCACTAAGCCAAAATCAAAGAGGAGAATACCAAATATCTGTAGAGAAAGCCACGGTGTTCCAAGTCCACCAGACCAGCTGAGACAGCCAGACCTCCACTGCTGCCACTGTGCCACTATCCATAGCCACTGCATGGTTGCCCTCCCACCCTGCTGCCCAATTCCCAGGGGGCAAGCCAGTCACCAAAGCAGAGGTGCAAAACTGCCAAGGGCACTTCACAGGAAACCTGAGCACCATAATAATTAAGAAGTTATCTTATCTGCATCAAGTCCTGAACCTGATCTGGTAAAGTCCTTGCCTTAAAACCACCAAAGTAGGTGTCCCCTTAGCTCTGTAGCACACAGACGGGACAGCTAATCTGAACCAGCACGTTGCCAGAAATTTCCAGACTGAAATCCCCATAAAGGATTTGTGGAGAATGACGTAGCAACCACAGCCGTAAGCCTGTACGCGCCAGTGTTACTCAACCACATGGGGCTGCAGCTCCACAACTAGTAAAGCTGGCCCTGATGTGACCTCATTCTACAACATAGGGTTTCTCCCCACGCCAGCCCCAGTGCCTGCTGGATCCTATCATGAGCCAATCCAAGCTCCTTGCTTGCCAGAAATGGTTTCCCTTTTTTATTTCCCACATAATTCCTTGGTTATACTGATCACCCTATTTTTCTTTTATCTTAAAAACGCACTTACAAGGAACAGATAGTAAAGATGAGCTGTCCACAACCACTGGTTGAATATTAATTGATCAGAGGTCAGAAAACAAACATCCTTAGTTTCTCCCCTTTTTCCAAAATATACCTGATCTGTCAATATTTAACAGTTTCTCCTTTTCTTTTGTCCTGTAGGCACTATCCTTATCTTTCCTGGTTGCACATTGAACATAATGGCACACAGGAACACAGCTCATTCTTGGCCAACTCACTCAAAGAAGTTTCTGTATCTTTGAGAGCTCAGCCTTTTTCCCACCAGTTCTACTGCTGCAGTATCACAGAACATTAGGGTTGGAAGGGACCTCAATCATCTAGCCCAATCCCCCTGCCACAGCAAGATCACCTAGACTAAATCCCACAGGAACGCATCTAGGTGGGTTTTGAATATCTCCAGATGAGGAGACTACACAGCCTCTCTGGGCAGCCTGTCCCGGTGCTCTGTCACCCTCACAGTGAAAACGTTTCTCCTTATATTCCCATACAACTTCCTATGCTCCAGCTTGCACCGATTGCCCCTTGGCCTATCTCTGGCCAACACTGAGAAGAGCCTGGCTCCATCTTCCTGACTCTCGCCCTTTATATATTTATAAACATCAATAAGGTCACCCCTCAGTCTCCTCTTCTCCAGGCTAAACAGGCCCAGCTCCCTCAGCCTGTCCTCAGAAGGAAGGTGTTCCACTCCCTTAAGTACTCTTCGTCAAGACACAGGAGCAAACACTGACAACAGAAGTAACTGGATTCAGTTACTAAGGAAGGCATTTGGCAACTAATTAAAGAGTGGTAAGTCTAAAACACCACTGCAGCTCTGTCATCAGCTGATGTACTGGAGTTCATGAGACAAAAGAAATAGCTTATGTACCCAAGTGATTAATCTGCAAATCCATGCCATGTTTGCGTGGAACCCAACTTCTAGACCCACATCTTTTCTCACCTGTTGGATGCCAGCACAGCCATGCCATTTTAAGAGGCTTCAGTCATACAGCTTTCACCAGGAGGGTGGGGGCTTTTTGTTTGCTTTTGGTTTATGGGGTTTTTTTAAATGCTTCTATATTTTGGGTCCAAGTTTCTTGAGAAAACCTGTGCCTTTCAAAAACAAAAATAGAGGGTAACATATTTAAAAGCTGATTTAGAGAAACTCAAAGCCAACATCACGAAAACTTCTGTTCTCCAGGTTCAACAAAGCCCCTGCAAAAGTCAGACATATCAACATGTTTAAAGTAAAACAGACTTTCCAAAGTGAGTCCAAACCCTTTCTTGACAACTGACAGCTTGTCAGCCTCTGCATTTCACATCAGAACAATTTGTCTGTTTTCATCCCTTCAAGTCTGTTAATTTGTTTCCAACAGCCCCTTTGGCATCTGATGTGCTAATTTATTAACATGCTAGTGTTCATTAAGCATTAAGTGCTATGATGTCCATTTGTAATAAAGTTCCATATAAACCTCCAGAAGTTTCTAAACTTTGAGCAGACTTTGAAATGCTTCACATCCCATTTTGACACGCAGTGACAGCCCACGCCTTCCCCTTCCCATCAGCAATGCACTTCTACATGTCTGTGAAATGGCTACACACACAAAAGCCTTACACTTCCTAAATTAAAAAGGGGAACAGCAGAAATCCACCACCTAGTTGGAGCACAAATCCAACTTAAGACTTTAATTACAGTGTTGTAGTAGCAGGGTCTTTCACGTAGATGGTATATTCACACGAATATCCCAGAGCAATAGATAATTATTAAAAGCAAGACCTAACCCTCCTGTTGTTGGAAACAACACTTTTCTAAGGGCACAGGGAACAGCCATATCTTTTCTAGCAGAAGAAATAAATTTTTTGCACAAAGCTTCACTAATAACTATAATGAGTTTTGTCCACAAAGACATCAGCAGATGCTCCCAGTATCCAGATATTAAAGTCAGAACACTTGACAACTAAGGAAGGACAGACAGAAGTATCCCATTTACCTCCTAACACAAGACAGCAGGTAGGCAGCATATTTACATAATGCTGCTTCACTGGCAGCTAGGTATTATGAGAGACTGAAATAGATTAATATGACATTTTATTATCTTCATTTTGTTGCTCATCTGATAAGCATCTTTAAGTATCACATAATATCTGCACACCATTTGCCCAATCCAGGATTACAGTTAGTTTAATTGGACTCACACGGTGGAAAAATCGATAAATAAATAAATAAAATCCATCCAACCAGCCATTTGGACCCTTGATACGACTGCAAATTGAGACCAATTTAATATGTGAACCAAAGTCTGGTTTTTATCTCCTGTTGCCTTCATTAGGAAATGAAGCAAGCAGATTCCAACTGCCTGCAGTGATACTTGCTAATAGCACACTGCATTTGTTACCAGGCTTTCTGCTTTACTGGTAAGATGTCAAAGACAACACAGACAAAAACCTCATGAGTTTGCACTTTTTCTGATTTCTGTGTTGCCAGGTTGCAGCAAGAGGCCAAATTGCCTCCAGAACTTGAGTTGTAGCCAAATCCCCTTCTGCTCCAAAGCAGTGTCATGTGCTAGGTTGGCCAAAAGGAGTCCATGCTGGCACCTCAAGTCTCTGGACCACCCTGTGTTAGCAAAAAGCAGAGGTGTACTCAACTCCATTTTAAAGCTCACTAGGCTTTTGGCTCCAAGGACCAAAGCTGTGTGAAGTTTAGATTAATCTCTGATAAAACAGTAGGTTGGTTTCCACCACCCAAACATACAAGCACACTTCAGAGCTTGGGAATGATTACAGTTTAAAAAAATAATGATAAATCTATGCAAATATTGAAGAAATCAAGCCTCTCATCTCAATGACTAATGTATGCTTCCTTACTGCCTTCTCTATCACAGAATATAATAAATCAGCTGGATAACTAGGGAAACACAGAGCAGTGGATAATTTCAAACTACTGCAACGAAAGCAACACAGCCACCAACCAAACTGACACCACATTTTGGTTAATACTGAAAGTGGTGACAAGACCTCTCAATGGGAGGCAACAAAAAGCAAGAGTCGGTGTTCTACTCCAAGCTGTCCTGTTCATACCAACATATAAATGCAAACACATCTACTTCTATTCCAATCATCTGCTTTTTGCTACTTCCATATTGCAGAAAAACAAGTTTTAATCTCCCAGGAGGCAAAGCAGCATGAATTACTTAAGAAGTTCCATCTCCACTATCTCTTCCTTTTCCTATTACAGATAAAAATTCTGTCTACTCAGATGAAATCAAGACCTAAGGATTAAAAGGGAAAAAAAAATACCTAAGCTTTCCCATTAGGCTCATGCTTTGCTTAGCTGAGAGAAATCTTCCAAGCCTGCTATTATGAAGAATGAGACTTGATAAAAAACTAACCAACTTTTTGCCCATCCTCCTCCTCAGCCAGCTGAACATCCCCAATCCATTCCTTACAAAGAGAGATCAGTCAGCACCAAGAGTGTCAGCAGTGCCTTTCCAGAAGTTATACTTGTGGTTGGTATCATCTCGAAAGGAACATTTTAACAACACATGCAATTTTATTTAAAACTTGTGAAACATCACCAGGATAGTGTGTACTGCAGCACCCTGCTTCTTGGAGCACATCACACCGTTTTCTGGGTCTCAGCAAGAACTAAAAGCAAAGGGTTACTCACTGAAGCACAGCCAGGTGAAAGTTAATGGTTTCTGAAGTCCCTTGATCACTGTTATTTATAATGCCCTGATCCCTAAGATCACACTTGCCAGGGAGCTCTTCAGAAACAACCCTTTTACAGCGCCACAACCACAAGTGGTATCTCCAGGTCAGCTTCCAAGTACACACAGCATTTATAAAATGGTGCAATATGCCAAGGTACACTGGCATGATCAGTCACAGAAGCATCCTACCCTTGAAGGATTGCCCACACACACAGAAAAAAAAAATCCACCACACTAAGAACATAACACAGTAAAAACCCAGTGTGAAGAGGTGACCACTCATCTGAATCAGCTAATATCTGAAAAAGAAACAGGATTCTTCAGGAGAAGAGTTTTCCTCAGCACTCTGATTTTGGTTTAACTTGGCTTCCCATCCCCCATAGCTGGCAAATGAGTTTAGAAAGAGATCACAGAAAAAAAGGAATTTTAAATGAGGAAATTCAGACTCCGATAATTTTATGCCAAAGTCTAAGTGCTGAGGAGGCACATCTTGCCAGCAATCTCACTTTGAACAGTGAGATCAGGGGGAAGAGAACATGCACAAGCAATTCTGCATGGTGTCCCGCTGAAAACAAGTTTAGGCAAGCATTAAGGTTACTTCTATTAGCATTTCAATTTTAAAAAACCTTTTATATGCAGATAAATTACAGCCATAAGTTCCTGGTGAGTGCCAACACCTTCCCAAGCACCAAAAGGTTTGAACAGCATATAGTGAAGGACACAACTCCCCAGTCAACGTCCACATGTTTTGGTACACAATTCCCACTAATGCATTACTGAAAAGAGAACCATGTAAATCCCTTGTAAAGTCAAAGGGCTTTTACTGTCATGATAGACAGGAGACAAGATATCTTAATGACATCTCCAGGGCAACCCAGATGAAGGTTCAAGGCATTCCTCTTCCATGTTCCCTGTTCTGAGAAATAACTTGGGACTTAGCAAAGCACTGGATTTTAAGATGAATAGATGTATCCAATCAATACAAAGATTCTTCCCAAAGAAATGTGTTCATTTATGTGAGATTAGCTGTACCACACACACTAGGAAAGTGGGACATCAGTCTGGAATTTTAGGTCACTATTTAATAGATCTATCATTTCATCCCATTTCCCCCTTTCTCGTTTTACTTCTCTCCCCTTACCACAAGTGCTTCCATCTGAATTACTGCTGAGCTATAATTTCATTTTCTTACCAATCACACTTAGAAAACCCCTAGTATCAACAACTGAAAATAAATGGCACACAAGATTTTTTTTTCCAAGATCATAAATCCTTCTGAAAGACTTCCAGCCAAAGATCTCTGTACCATCTCCTCACAGAGCCAGCACTGTTTCAGTCTGTATTCAGTCATGCACTGAGAAGCTCAGCTCATGGGTCTAGCTGGTAAGAAACCCAGCTTGCCAGTAAGGCCACCAAATCCTTGGTAGCTTGGTACGTTGAAAGCAACTAGAACACAAGTGTTCATGAAAGGAGCTTGGAGAGAAAGCAGTTTCCAAGGCACCGCTTCAGCCCTTTTCCATCACATCTACTACTCCTTTTGTATTCTAGTGCCACCCTGTGGCAGTGACCTAGGATGCAGTTTAGCCAAGTCTATACAATTATATTAACGAAGCACACCGGGGGTAAAGGACAGCAAATCAGAAAACAGAGAAGGAACATGGCAGCACTGAGTTGAAGGATCGCTGCTATGCCTCACTACTCCTTAAGCCTGAAATGCACAAATTCCTCTTGCATAGCAGCAGTGGAGTTCATAGAACCATAGAATGTCCTGAGTTGGAAGGGACCCATAAGGACCCATAAGGATCATCAAGTCCAACTCCACATAGGACCAGCCAAGTCAGAGCATGGGGACTGTGCATCATCCAGACACTTCCTGAACTCAGCCAAGCTCAGTGCTGTGACCACTTCCCTGGGGAGCCTGTTCCAGTGCCTGACCACCCTCTCAGTGAAGAGCCTCTTCCTAACATCCAACTTAAATCTCCCCTGTTGTAGCTTCATGCCTGCCCCTTCCCTCCCCCTCATCAGGAATCCATAGACCACAATGAGGTCTCCCCTCAGACTCCTCTTCTCCAGGCTGAACAAACCAAGGGACTTCAGCCTCTCCTCATAAGGCTTCCCCTCCAGACCTATCACCATCCTCACTGCCCTGCTCTGGACATTCTCCAATATTTTTGTGTCCCTCTTGCACTCTGGCACCCAAAACTGCACATAGCCACACAGCACTCAAGGTGAGGCTGCACCAGCACAGTGTAGAGCAGGACAGTCACCTCCCTGGACCAGCTGGTGATGCCGTGCTTGATGCACCCCATGATACAGTTGTCCCTCCCAGCTGCCTGGGCACACTGCTGGCTCATGTTTAACTTGTCAACCACGTTGTCAACCAAGACCCCCAAATCCCTCTCAGCACGGCTGGCCTCCAGCATCTGATCCCCCAGTCTGGATGTGCAGCCAGGGTTGTCCCTTCCCAGGTGCAGAATTACCTACTAGCAGCCTGTGACGCCATCCCTATGACTCCCCAGCCGCAGCTTAGCACGTGGATTCAAAGGCAGCACTCCACCCACTGTTACACCTTTCCCTTGGGCACAACACATCACCGCTGGGTTGATACAAGAATCTCAATTATTGACTAAGTTTCTCAGGTCTTTCACCAGAACACCAAACTGCACTCTGACATTTCTGTCTGTGTGAGTTACACAAGTGACTTCTAAAGGATATCCCACCTCCAGTCATAATGTCCCAATTCCCACTGCATTAGAACACTCAACATTTCAAGAGTAGACTTGAGATATGCACCAGCTACTGAAAGGAAAAAGGACAAAAACCCCAAAAACAAAACAACAAAAAACACACAAAGGGAATTCAAACAGCAGTCTAGTATTTTTACTGTTTGCTCTAAACTTCATAAAAAATACCTCTCATAACAGCATCAGCACTTAGTGCTGCCCTTCAACTCTTCACACCAAGTGAAAAAACATGTTGGATACAGCACCTCAAACCAGCTTAAAGTGGATCTCTAATACAGAAGTCACTCAGGCAGTGAGATCTTACATTTAATGAACTCACCAAGGCCAACCAGGGCACATCATGTCTTCTCTGAAATGATGTGTCAGAACTACAGTTAACATTTGGAACATGAGAGAAGTAGACATGTGCAACACAGGTAACAGTACCCAGGAAACTCAACCGCTCACACACAGGAAGAAAACCTCAAAGGAAAAACTCCACAAACATCCAGGACATCAGTTCACAAAAGGCACTCACATCAGTGCAGTGCAACCTTCAGAACTTCTCAAGTGCCTTTAACATTGCTGGAAATTAAGAATGCCCAATAATCATCATCATCTCCTCCCCAGGCACTAAAGAATCCTAGTACAGAACATGCCAAGGATGACCACAGCTTTATGAAGGTGTTTTGGCAGCACATCTCATGTGAAAGGCTGCCTTAGCTTGGTATGCGTGGCCAAGGAATAACCAAGAGGGAGGTGGATAAGGAAAACATCGAGGGCTGGAGTGAAGGAAGTAGCACAGATCCTGGTCTCCAATCCCTTCTTCTGAGCTACAAATGCTTTCTAGCTTCTGGGTATTTAACACTGGTTATAAACAGACAGGTGAGCATAAAACTTTCAAGGATGTCCCCATCTCCTGAACAACCTGGTCTCCTGGAGATCTAGCTTGAGGTAGGGAGGGTGGCGAGAGTATCAAGTCTAACAATCTTCTTGAGCAACTTTCCCCAGTGTCTCCAGAACGTGTTTATTTCTGTTAAACTTCAAATATCAACCTTAGCACTCCACCATATGAACATAAGCTATGCAGAACTGCAGGCTATTTTGGGACACAAATCTTCACATGGCAGGGACTGCTGGGAGCTCTGCCTTCAGCAAAGTCACAATTACACCCCAAACCTCCGACTCCGAAACAAACCGCTATTTTACAGCACATGCATCTGCTCCTGCCCCTTCTCTGACCACTACCTCTGGATGAGGCAGCAGTGTGCTCTTGCAGCTCGCAAGGCGAATGGGATCCTGGGCTCCATTAGCAGAGGGGTGGCCAGCAGGGACAGGGAGGTGATTGTCCCGCTCTACTCTGCCCTCGTGAGGCCCCATCTGGAGTACTGTGACCAGATCTGGGGCCCCCAATACAAGAAAGATGTGGAACTGTTGGAGAGGGTTCAGAGGAGGGCCACAAGGATGATTAGAGGGCGGGAGCACCTGCCCTACAAAGAAAGGCTGAGGGAGCTGGGCTTGTTCAGCCTGGAGAAGAGAAGGCTGCAGGGGGACCTCATTGCAGCCTTCCAGTACCTGAAGGGAACTTATAAGCAGGAGGGGATTAAACTTTTTAAAAGGGTAGATAATGGCAGGACAAGAGGGAGGGGACTAAAGCTAAAGGAGGGAAGGTTTAGATTAGATATTAGGGGGAAGTTTTTTACAGAAAGAGTGGTGAGGTGCTGGAACAGGCTGCCCAGAGAAGTAGTGGATGCCCCGTCCCTGGAAGTGTTCAAGGCCAGGTTGGATGAGGCCCTGGGCAACCCTGTGTAGATCCAGATCTGGAGGTTGGTGGCCCTGCCTGTGGCAGGGGGGTTGGAGCTCTATGATCCTTGGGGTCCCTTCCAACCCAGACCATTCTATGATTCTATGATTCTATGATGTTGGCTTCCCAGCTCAGCTGTACAGCACATTGGCAGCACGGTGCTTACCAAAACTAAACCAGGCAGAAATTCTGCTTCCTACTACACCTTACTACTAGCAATTTTGTTATTATTACAAATCAAGAAGAACTATCTCCAGCAGATCTGCATCACAGGATTGAATATGTAATCTGAAATTGTGCATCTTCTGGTTTACGTGTACAAGGGTGCTGACAACTAAGCCACACACACCATAAGAAGCTTTACATGGAAAATAGAGAGAATATTGGAAAAATCAGTATGTCAAACCTCACTGTTGAAGCCAAATGAAGCATAAAACTCCTATTTTCCTTTCTGTTAAGCTGCCCTACGAAAGGAATAGAGGCAGATCAAATTTGATTTTAAACTTCAAGGTTTTATAACAATGAGTTTGCTGACCTGTGCTTTATTCTTGGTTGTTGATCTCATCTTTCATACTTACACAGAGAGAACATAGTGAAGCTAAGCTCCCACCATGCTGCTTTGAGGTTTAGGGCTTGAGCAGACTTGTTTTTTCACTTCTATGTTAATAACCTTTTTATCTTTATATAATTTCCGTACGTCAAACTCTTAATTAGAAAAGGGGGGTATTATCTATACATATGACTTTCTGGAATCTGCTTTTTATTCTGTTAACAGTGTCTGGGCAAGGGCATAAAGACAAGAGAAGTGCTTTTGAGTGACGTAATACAGAAATTGGAGTCCACTGCAGACAGGCAATAGATACAGAAGCATCCACTCATCCTTTACCTTGACCATTGTTACTTACTGGAACCAGCACACATAGAAAAAGAAGTAATAAAAATCAAGAACTAGGACTTAGGGTACAATGTTTTACACTGGGTCTGTTGATTAATCATAATCTTTCTCAATAAATTGATTGGCCTAAAACCAACTAATCTTCTGGGCTAGGATAAACTGTTTATGCTCTATGGAGAAGGACCTGGGGGTCCTGGTTGATGACAGGTTGGCTATGAGCCAGCAGTGTGCCCTGGTGGCTAAGAGAGCCAGTGGGATCCTGGGGTGCATCAGGAGGAGTGTGTCCAGCAGGTCTAAGGAGGTGATCCTCCCCCTCTACTCTGCCTTGGTCAGGCCCCACCTGGAGTATTGTGTCCAGTTCTGGGCTCCCTGGTATAAAAAAGACAGGGACCTCCTGGAGAGAGTCCAGAGAAGGGCTATGAGGATGATTAAGGGCCTGGAGCATCTCCCCTATGAGGACAGGCTGAATAAGCTGGGACTGTTCAGTCTAGAGAAAAGAAGACTAAGGGGGGACCTAATTGGTGTTTATAAATATCTTAGACATGGGATGCAGGGGGAATTGGCCAGCCCCTTTTCAGTGGTCTGTGGGGACAGGACAAGGGGCAATGGCTGCAAACTGGAGCACAGGAAGTTCTCCACCAACATGGGGAAGAACTTTTTCACAATGAGGGTGACAGAGCCTGGGACAGGCTGCCCAGCGGGGTGTGGAGTCTCCTTCTCTGGAGATATTCAAGTCTCGTCTGGACGCCTCCCTGTGCAATATGAGCTAGGGAGCTGCTTTGGCAGGGGGGTTGGACCCGATGATCTCTCGAGGTCCCTTCCAACCCCTATGATTCTGTGATGCTGTTTAACACTCATAAAACCGAAGATCAAACAGAAACATTCATTTTTCAAAAGCAATTAATTTCAAGACTGCTGCTGGTCTAGTAGCAAGATACAAGTATTACAGAAACAGCCACCAATCAAGTAAAAGAACATTAACGGGGACTAGGCAGCATCGCAAGAAGAAAACTATACACATACAGTTTGTGTATACAGAAAATAAACTAAATATACACATCATTTATAGGTATATGTACTTACTATCTACAGCATGTATGTATAGTGTATGAACACATACACACACATAAAAATACGTATTAAAGCAAAGAGTATTCCAATCTAAAGCATATATTGGTAGGAACAATTTAGAAAAAACAAAAACTGTTGGCAAATGAACATGTTGGTACATCTTCAGCTTTACAGTGTGGGAAAAGAGAAAAACCCCCAAAAAACCCCAAACATAAAGGAATAAGGAAATAAAGGAAACAAAGGAACATAAAGGAAATGTCGTGTCACTGCACACAACTACTGGCCAGTATTGGGGATGAAGGAGGCTGATGTTCTCCTTCAAGAAGCTACACGCCCTCTGGGGATTATAGAGCTCACTGATCTCTTCTGGGAATGCACCTGGGAGAAAGTATGTGAAGCACACTCAAGGCTCAAGTATAGGGACTTTGGGCCAAAATGCTTTCACTTTGGTTCTTTTATGATGGATTTTTTTATTATTTAATATTTTTTTTAGGACAGAGGTGGGAGTTCAGGGATGTAGTAACTCAGGAGCATATTAGACATTCTTCCTTCACACTTTCTATTGAGAGTTTCACTGGTTCCTAATGGCTGAGCTGTCCTGGAGGTAACAGCAAAGTGACCTTTGGCTCATCTAGTTCATTTTCTTATGATTAAATTTAGATTTTCAACACCAGAAGACAGGGAAGACCTCTTCATAATTCAAGTGGCCACTGGCAAAGTTAACAGAGAAGTCTGTTACATTCATAAGCACAAATATTCCTCATTAAAGTCCTTTTTCAAATATCTAATTACATTCATCCTTCTCTTTGAGATAGCAGACATTTCTCCTTAAGAAAAGTCAGGTGTTTTGTTTCGGCATCCATAGCAGTTTCCTGTTCTATCTGAACACATCTGTATTGTTGGTTGTCGTAGTAACTAAAGCCACTAATATTTTCTGTCCCCATGTCAGAGTTCCCCTGGGGAACTGAGTCACCACTTCAAGGTCCCACCCCTTCCCTGATCATGCTTCATTCCCAGCATGACATAAATGTCCCAAACACAAACTTCTTGCTTCTCTACATCCAAGCATCCACCATATGAAAGAGCAGTTCCTACCTAGTGAACAGAAGTACTTAGTGATGCTAATGGCTGGAAGAATACAGCAACAGTGAAAGGAGCCATAGGTACAACAGCAGCCAGCTAAGGAGGAGAGAACCAAACTAAGGGCACCAGGGGGGAGCTTTCATTAGGTGTCCCCTTTCTTCAATTCCATCTAGCTGACAGAGGGGAAACTTACTTTACAGGTTACACTGAACAGCACTGTTGCAATAACCCTGCAGAAGCAGTCTTGGAGAGTAATCACTCTGAGGATCTATCTATAAATATTGCACTCCTATGTGCATATCTCTATCTCCTACACATTTCTGAAAGGAATACTTCTTTGCAGGCAATTTTCATTGATATATAACACCAGGTTCAACAGAGGGATATAGATCAGATCCCCACAGGCACACAGAACAGGGAAGGCAGGATGAGAAATTTCACTGTCCCTTCAGTCACAGACTCAACCAAGGCTTATGAGTAAGACAATAATGCTGAATAAAAGTACACAAATGTGAAGGACAGAGGTGAAAGAAAAAAAACTATTCAGGTTTAGATGCCTGAAGTCCTTCAAAGTTCTGTGAGCGCTTTCCCACCACATGTTTATTCTTGTCCTAGGATTAATGGCACTCCAGTAGAGCACACTAGCTCCTATATCTTACCAGTAAGATGCATCTGATCTCCAATCTCCTCTTGACAAAAACATTACACCTCCTATAAACATTTATATGTACACTATATATTTTGGATGTTAGAAATAATTATTTTTATTTAACCTTAATCAGTTAATAGTGATTTCATGGTATGCTGGCCAACATGCAGGTAACTCTTAATCAAAGCGTGTGGCAAATCTACGAGCCAATGTGGAGAGCTCTGTCCCAGAAGCTAAAGGAAGGAAAGAATCCACAGGTAACTTGCGTGACCAGCAAAGCAATTCACATGCAGCAAGAAGGTGAGAAGGAGCCACCATGCCTGAGAAGGTTCTGACAGGAGGAGTCACACTATTAGGCTAAACAGAAATTGGGTACTCACCCAGGAAAGAGTCTAGGAAGATAGGCTTACACTCTGTTTATCTGTTAATACACAAATAACATCATGTGGTGTGGAACAGCTTGAAAAGGCACGGGAGGAAAGGTAGCTAACTGAGTATCCACAGTCTTTAATGCTCTCAAAACTGGTGTTGAGGAAGTTTATTTGGATACCCAACTGCAGACTCAAATCCTCTCACACACAAAACTGAGTTAGTCCAGGTCTCCAAATATTCAACTAACCACTGAGGAATACATGGAAAGAGGACATCACCATCCTCTTCTCCACCAACCATCTTTTGCAAGGAAAGTCCCTTTTCTCAAAACTGAGGCATCTTCTAGGTTCTGTTTTAAAGAAACAGATTTGAGCTATGAAAAAAAAGGATTCCTCTAATACAGAATACCAGTCCACAAGCCTGAAAAAAGCCCAAACAATCCACAAAAATACCCACCAGTGGAAAAAAAAACCCCAAAAAACCACCAAAACCACCCCACCATGCAGATGTGCACTCACATTATCATCCTTGGTATGTCTTTCTGCACAACATGCTCATCTTCACAGACCTTGTTGTGAGCAATAAACATGGGGGCCATCCAACGAACTTGGATGTTGCAAATTCTGTCAGGGCCAACAGTACTCCCAGCAGTACTAGTAAGTGTGGCAATAAGCAGATCCTACTTGTAAGGCACAGGGGCAGAATTAAAAAGGATCAAAGTATCGCAATGTGTAGAGAATTACAGGAACAAAATTGACCAACGTGTGCTTTTAGTTAAATTCACTAGAAAATAAATGGAAGAAGTAGCATGCAGTGAGAGAAGTCAGCTGAAAAAACTGAGCAACAAGATGTGACAAAATCTATTGCTTTAAACGCAGCAAACATTAAACATTCAGTCTTCCTCTACACACTATGCCAGAAAGATAAATGCACTGACATTTTTCAGACAAGTAGTTTTCCCCAGCTGAAAAGTAACCTCATGAAAATTTTTATAAACAATCCTTTCAAGCTGCCTAGCACAAGCTAACATTTCCTGTGACTGGAGGACAACAGAAGATCAGCACAGGATTGGTTCAGCAGCCCAAGTTCCATCACTCTTCTCTCACAGATTTCCCAGCGTCTCCTTATGCTTCACTGCTGAAGATGGGCACCAGCTATAATAAAAATACCACTGCCAAGTTTTCACTTTAAACCATACTGAGACGAAAAGGACACTCCTTATGCCAGATTTACCTTTAAAGGCACTTTCTGCCATGTAACTGGTTTCTTTCTTACAGTACTGCCAGGTAAACTACATGTTAGAGCCTTCAGAGTAAAGGCCTTGGGTTTTTTCTTTGTCAAATACCTTTCTCGATGTGGTGGTTTAGCCCCAGGCAGTGGCTGAGCATCACACACTACTCACCCCCGGAGGAGAAAGAGACAGAGCCTCCTTGGGTTGTGATAAAGACAGTTTAATGACAAATATCACTGTGAACATAGAACAGTAACAGCCAATTACACTCACACCCCCAGTGATAACTCAAGAGTCCCTTAGCAACCCAACCATACAGAGTGCTGCACAACACAAGGACGGATGGACTGACTGACCCAACACCCCAGCCACACTCAGACTGTCCTAGAGGCACCAAAGCCATGCCCCTCCCCAACCAGCCCCTTTTATGGGGGAATGATGTCAGGTGGTGTGGAAAACAGCCCAGGCTGACTCAGTTCACCTGTGCTGGCTGCTTGGGGAGACTGACTCTGGCCTGGCTAGAACTTGACAAACAACAAAGCAACATAAATACATGTAATAGGCAGCACAGTAAGGAAAAATCTCACTGGATTAGCTATAATCTATTCATTTACTTTAACTTGTGCCTCATAAATCTTTGCATAAGGTGTCATTAAAAAAATTAAGGACAGAAATGCCACAACCTTACTGAGAACCTATCCACTTATCCCATTCTACTCAGAGCTTGTCAGGCCATACATGGAATACTGCGTTTGGTTTTGGTCCCTGCTACACAAGAAAGATGTGGATAGGGTGGAGAAGGTTCACAGAATGGCCATCAGAATGATCAAAGAACTAGGAAGCCTGCTATACAAGGAAAGGCTGAGAGAACTGGGTTTGCTCAGCCTTGAGAAAAGGCTTAGGTGCGACCTCATCCCCACGTTCCAGTAGTTAAAGGGTGGCTACAAGAAATCACATGGAAAAGATGAGGGGTAACTGGTGCAAGTTACTCCTGGGTAGATTCCAGTTGGACTCTTGGGGAAAAAGTTTCACAATGAGGACAGTCAGCCATTGGAATAATCTCCCCAGGGACGTGGTGGATTCCCTATCACACAGCACTTTTAAGATTCAGTTGGATGGAGTGCTGGGCCATCTTGTCTAGATGGTATGTAGAAAGGCGCTTGCCAAGAAAGGTTGGACCAGATGATCCCTGAGGTCCCTTTTTAAGAACCTGTTCCCATGCTTTGCTATTCTTTCAAAAACAGTAGTAGTACTTGTAGGACAAGAATATAACTATATTGGGCCAGGGGACACAATGAGTTGCACATGAAATCCCTCATATGGCTACAACTTACAAGATACACACCATTTATATTTGACAGACAAAGGAATGGAGCCACAAGTAACCTCCTGTAGGTCTGCAGGGAAGCCATCTCTCTCCTCATCTAGGAATGCAGGTGAGCCTGCAGTAAGAGCTCAGCATCCCTTGCTAACTTCCTTTCTCTATGTACTGGAGTAGATCAGGAGTTCCTCTGACAGAAGATAACCTGCATATGATGGCAAATGCAACTGGTAGTCTCTGCAAAGGACACATGGCTAAACATAAGCCATAGTCTCCAGTTATGTATCAGCACATCGCCTTGCTCACAGAAATGATCCCTGCTCTCAAGGGAACTTCTATACAAGCCAAAGACTGTCAGACAAAACTCAACAGAAAGAACAGTATTGCCAGTTCTTGTGCAGCAGGCCAACCAGGGATCAGCAACAGCTTCAACAACTTAAAAAAAATTAGATATTTAGTTTAATTAAGATTTCCCCATAGATAACTCAAAATACAAGACTGGATTGTGGTTATTTAGAGATAATTCAGCAAGCCCATATTCAGTGAACTCACAGCAGGTATTACTTATGCTCAGTACTCAGCACCACCTACGCTTCTGAGTCATGCTACCACCATGCTGGCCATGGCTTCTTCCAGACGAGGAGACAAGGACAAGGAAACAGGCAGCACAGAAGAGTTGCCAGCATTTACAAGGGACTGGTTACCAAAAGTTTGTCTCAAGTTACTGCAAGTGTTGTTTTTAGTTATGGGTTAACTGTAACCAGCAAGACCCACCTAGAGGAAAGTCACAGTCCTCCCTGCGCTGGGACCCTGGAAGCAGCCCTGAGGCTATAGCACAGGCCTCGAAACCAACCACATTTGCTGTCAACGGAGGGGGAGCCAGAGGATGTCTCTCAGCACACAGAATTGACTCCAGCTTTCATTTCATAAGACACCTGAGGTAACATCTGGGCATGAATTCTGTCTGCCTAAATTTTGAAAAAGACATTGTCCCTAATACAGTATAATCATCAGCAGAAAACAGTCCACCACCTCAGAAAAATCCAGAACATAAAAGCAAAAGAACAACTGCTGCACACAAAGATGGAAGACTCCCACACCCACACACACACAGAGAACTAGTTTCCCACTGAATGCAGACTCAGAGTAAAGAGAAGTGTTCAGGAATCATAGTTTTGGACAGACAACCCAGGCACATCCCAGGAGCAGTTTAATCATATTTCACCAGCATCACCTAATTCACAACCCACATCGTACAGATGATTCAGTGAGAAGTGATCATGCTGAGTGGATTGGTATAGGTGTAGCTTAAGAGACAATTAATACAACTTTAATATAAGAATTTTCATAGTTTTAAGAATAGACCAGTTTAAGAGAAAGCTGTAACTGTGTAAGCTGCTTGTGAGAGTAGCTGCAAAACTTAACCATAACAATGCAACAGTAACAGCCTTGAAGATAAATAAGTAAGAATTGGTGTGTTTTTAGGAATAGGTTAGTTTTGAATTTTAGCAGAATTTGGCTGTAGTCACTTAAGCTGTTTCATGAAAGCGGCTACAAAACTTAGCCATAATAGTGCAACAGCCTTGAAACCAGAGGAAGTAGGAGATAGAGGAGTCCTAAATAATGAGACTAAGGACCAATTAAAAGACAGAGTATACCTTGTTTTCAGTGAAAAACTAACTAGTTGGTGCAGGTGTTGGGAGCCCAGATAAGCATGGAGAAAACCGAAAAGAGCATGTGCTGAGAGAGAGGAAGACGTCCAGCCTTCATCCCTGAAGACCACCAGAAGACCCCCTGAGTGTCACTGAGCATGCTCTATCTGGGAGGAGTTAATGTAAATTACTTCCTGGAAATAATTTGCATAACCCTGCCATTCCTTAGAAATTATACTGAATCTGTATAATTAATCTGTATAAATATGAGAAATTTGGCTTTAATGGGCACACACATTTGGAGGAGCGATCCCCTGTGTGCCCAGCGCTGCAATAAAGGATACCTGCTTAATAGCCACCAAGGCTAGTGAGTTTTGATTCCGGCTTTCCGAGGCATCACAGTCCTCTGCACGATACCATCACTAGACACTGCACAGGCAACACACATTAATTCTTTCAAAGCCACTACAAACACAGTATGAGGATATCATGAAGTCACTAGATTTGAGCTGATTTAATAGGCAGCAACTGAAACGGGGATCTACTGCCCCGGGCTCTTCATTCACTACTGCTCCTGTCAACTATCAGACATCAAGCACTGCCTGACCCCTCCTGCAAGCCAGCTCCACTCACCAACCCAACACGGAACTAACATCTTCTACCAAAGAGCCCAACAAATAACAGAGCCAGAGCGACACAGGGGACATGCCCACATGGCCAGAAGCAAAATCAACACCGAGAAAGCCCCTCTTTCAACAGGGGCAAAGCAGCCAACCTGGGCATTCAACAAACTACTGTGCAGCAAGCACCCAATCCAAGAAGAAACTGAAAGTCGTTCTGTCATTCTTCACAGTGTGAAGAATGGGTCCCCCAGACAAGAATCATTTCTCTTCCCATACCTGTGTGTTACTTGACTTTTTAACTTACCAAACCAAATGGCATGCTACTTGAAAGTTACCATTTTCTACACAATAAAGCATGAAGACAATTCATTAAGTCATTCCCTTTTCAAAAATGAGGTTAGAGTCAGCAAGTAATAGACACAAGTAGCCCAGTAACATTAATAGGATTGATCACTGCATTTGGGAGTGACAAGAGACACACTTCAAAAGTAACAACTGATGGGGCTCAGCATGCCAAAGCAAAAAGTCACCACCTTTCTGGCAGCTTTTGTCACAATACTTTCAATGTGACCAGAGGGGGAAAAAAAAAAAGGAAGGGGAAAAAAAGAAAAGTACAATAATGTAAGGAATCTTCTGCCAGTCACACAGTGCAATGAGACAGTGACGTCTGTTTCTTTTGCTTCTTCATGCTGAAGACCTTTTACCAGTACAGAATTCTAACCATAAAGAGGAACAAGTTCACTGGAAAAAAAAAAAGCAGCCTCCAGAGGCCAAATTTAGCTTGTAAGAAAGATGGAGAGAGACTTTTTACCAGGGCCTGTAGTGACAGAACACGGGAAAACAGTTTTAAACTCCAAAAGGGTAGATTTAGATTGGAGGCAAGGAAAAAATGTTTCATGATGGGGGTAGCAAAACATGGAACAGCTGTGGCTGCCCCCTCCCTGGCAGTGCTCAAGGTAGGGCTGGATGGGGCTTTGGGCAACCTGGTCTAGTGGAGGGTGTCCCTGCCCATGGCAGGAGGTTTGAACTAAATGGTCTTCAAAGGTCATTTCCAACCCAAACCACTTTATGACTGTATGATTCCATCCTAGACTTCCTTTAAAATTTCTGGGTTTGATACGTGCCTGGAAGAAAGATTGCTGCTTGGAAATACTTTGATCACAATCACATAGTTACATTTCTTTACTGTACATCTTTATATCTTGAGTTTCCAAAACAAATGATTAATCTGACATGAAATATCATCAGAAACAACTGATGTAGCCTAGAACCTATTTGTGACACATTTTCTACTAAGTAACTAAGTAGTAACAAGACTTTTCTTCTAATACAAACTTTGGAAGCTTTTGCTTTTAATTTAACTCACTGGCATTAAATTATAATTGTTTTTTTCCTGCAAGAAGACATACTCACAAAAAACAGGTATCACTTACACTGACTTCCTTCAAACAGACCCGCAGGATTGACTTTGTTTTACAAAGTCTAGACCACAAAACTTACAAAACAGCTCTGCAAAACAAAGCCCCAGGTGCACACGCTGCAACCTTACCCATGTCCTGCTCCCTTTCTCAGAACTAATCAGTCAAGGAAAGTTCAGAGCGTCAGTCTTAACCTGTTTTAATTTGATTGTTAAATTAACAAATACTCCAGTCAAAGGTTTTGTTCCTACTATCAAGCTCCAGACATTTTGATTGCCTTGGGTCTTGCTGACCTTGGCACAGAACAGAAATTATATTTGTAGCTGGACAACTAGTTCTCAAACAGTTTCTCCTATATGACTACCATGCACCAATGGGTCATGGTAGATAATGGCAGGACAAGGGGAATGGATTAAAGCTAAAGGAAGGAAGGGTTAGATTAGATATTAGGGGGAAGTTTTTTACAGAAAGAGTGGTGAGGGGCTGGAACAGGCTGCCCAGAGAGGTGGTGGATACCCCATCCCTGGAAGTGTTCAAGGCCAGGTTGGATGGGGCCCTGGGCAACCTTGTGTAGGTCCAGGCCTGGAGGCTGGTGGCCCTGCCTGTGGCAGGTGGGTTGGAGTTCTATGATCCTTGGGGTCCCTTCCAACCCAGACCATTCTATGATTCTATGATTCTATATGCCTGCCTCCTTTTTTGTTTACCATAACACTTCACCACTACAAGAAAGACACACCTCAATCTTTCTGGAGACTTGAGTGATACACCGATGCCCTCTGGAAGAACACAAGGAGCATTCTTTTTTTCACAGCACAAACTTAAAACCTAAACACCCTTTCCAAAAGCTTCTGGGAAACATTGGAGCAATGCTTAATTCCTTACCCCACTCATTTTACTTCAAGAAAGAAAAACTGCATAGGAAAAAAACTCCACAAAAACCACACACACACACAAACCCACAACAGAATATTCACCTTTTGCTCTTCAGCTCGGTCCACTGCTTCCTCACTTAACCGTGAGGAATCATTAATCACTCCTAACCTAACGCTGCTGTTTTCAGGCTGGCCCACCTGTTGGTAAAGGTGCTCTAGTTGTGCTTTGTCAAGTGGATTCTGTTTCTTGCCAGCAGGCCTCAATCCTCAAAGTGGATCCCCTGGTAATAAAAGCCAAATCCCTGGTCTGAGGCAATACTTCACAGATCCAGTAAAAGCCTTTCTGAGAGAAACCCCACATTGTACCTTATCAACCTTCTGTAGTCATGACCAAAAAGAAAATTGCACTTTTAGGATTCTTCCCAACACCTTCATAAGATGTGCTGCTTTGCTCATAACCTGCCAAAGTATCACCGTTTGGGATTAGTCAGAGAAGATGAATTTGATTTTATGCACAGCTGGCAATGACTTCATGCTTTGAACAGACTGCAAGAACCAGGGACACAAACACAGACAGAAGCTTCATTTTCATGCAAATACCCTCAGGAAGCTGCATAAAAGAAAGAGCGAGCACATCATGTTTTATGCTGTATCGCTTAGAAAGAGGTCTCTGCGGGGAATGCTTGAGACCTGAGAGATGGTTGCAGACCTCCTCTGTTGCTCCCAGGAGTCTACATTAAATACTTTCCTCTCACTTTAAAAAATAACTTGTTTAATCAAATAGCATTAGCATATCCACTAGAGTTTGGAGGGGGGAGTGGGGGAACGACACACACACGACTTCTTGCATCCAGAGGAAAAAACCATGCATACAGGACCCAATATAAAGTAGTTTCTGGACAACAAAAATCAGGCACTTCACTCCCTAGTGTACTCCCTAAGAATAGTTTTTTACTCCTTTTAATTTGAATGGGATTGGGATTTGGCACTTACAAATGGCAATACAACAGCTACCCACTGGAATGCTTTCCTAAACTCATCATCTCTGGAACTGTCTCTTCTTTCTGCCTACATGAATACTGCATCAGAGAAGACAGTCCCTGGTATTAAGAAAAGTCACTCCAGTCCTTAACTCACTACAGTATGTGCTACACAACCACTTCAAAACAGTAGTGCCTACCCCAGAAAACAGCCTGACAGGTTCAAGCACTGGAATTAGCACATGCTCAAACACTGACCTCTCAAACACTGCTTATTATGTACGCCCAGTAACAACAACAGTCCTTTGAAGAAGGCAAACATTACTCAAAAGGACCCTACATAGTCATAGATGCAAGTCTGAGGTGAAGTTTTTGCTGCAAAAATCAAGAAAAACTTAGTACATAAGATGTAACAGATATGACATCAGCATTTCCTTCTAATCAATAGTGTACAAAGCTGAAGACTTCCAGCTTCATTGATCACAAGCTCAACTCAGTATGGCCAGGACAGACTAGTGCTTCAGCTCCTTAGTGCTTTGTCTCTCAGGAACATGCAGCCTCTTCATGACCAAGTGCTTACTCAGTCCATTAATTTAACTACTAGGCTTCTTCTGAGACTTAAAAGCAAAATAAAACCCCTTAGCTTTGCATAGCCAACGAGAAATTGAAAAGCTCTCCAAGCTGGTAGATCACAAGACATGACTTTTTAGGATTAACTCACAAAAGATCTATAGTTTCCTCTTCACCCATTCCATGAACGTCATCTTGCATATGAGGAATACAGGTAAGAGACCAGCCCAAAACAAAATAGCTTCTTGAACAAGCCTGTGGCAGATCTTGGGTCTTTCAAGACACCACTCAACAGCCCACACTGCTTTCTGTAGTGAACACAAGTATCAGAGATCTGTTGCTCAGCTAATAAGAAGTATTTTGAGGCTGAAAAAGCTGTTCACAAAAGTAGACGCGATTAAGCATGCAATACTCCTGAGCAGTCACCAGATGTCACCACATCTCAAGAGACTCGTAGAGAAACTTTACAAGCCAAGTGACAGAAATAGTAAAGGAGGTTTCCATCACACACACACAAAGCTTCAGGTCCAAAGACAAACCAGCAAAAGCAACTCGGTGACCAAGATGACTTTCAAAAGAACTTAACGCAGTGTACTTAAGAATTAAAGGACTTGTACTGGCCATTTAAGGGACCTGCCTTCCAACCCTTCTATCTCAGTAACACGGCTGCTCCTATTTCCTCTTTTCTCTCAACCCACCTCAATCCCTGTATCTTTGATCCTCAACCACCCAATATGGGAACACCCCCTCTAGAAGTGATCACCAGCCCCACTAACCAGAACTCCCACGGTTCTTGTGCAAAACTGGTTTTCTCACCACAGTTTGAGGCAGGATGGAAATGAAGATCTTTGTCATTATGCTCTTACACATACAAAGCAACCCTAGTGCCAGATTTTAATGCATCATCTAAATTTGTCTCCCAGATTAAAACTTCCTTATTTCTTTTGTGGATTATGAGTTCCAGTGCTTGCATTCTGAGCTGCCACTGTCAAGATCCTGGTTCTCCCTTCTGGACAAGGCAGGACTAAGGGAAAGCATGTTCTGCCCCTGGGTAATGACCCAGCTTGCTGCCAACACAAACACTGTGCCAGCATCAACAATCTTACAGTCCACTCTAAAATGACAGTGAAAGTGTCAGGAATAAATCTGTATTTGATTTCTACACTACAACCCACTGTAAAGTTTAATAAATAGACAGAAAATACACTCTCCTTGGTCAAGAGGGACTACAGTACCAACCCTCAAAACATCCACATTAGCTTTTCGCCAGTTTACTGGCCTCTCTTACTGACCCTCCTGCTGGAAACAGTAGCCAGTGCACACACATCTAGACCCTTATCTAGCAGTACCCAATAAAATGCCAAATATTTGGCCCTTTGGGATGACACAGCATCGACAAGTTCCAGTCATCTTCCATGTCAGTAGACACAAAAGTGTAAAGAGTTCCTGCCCAAAAAGTGATGTGATGTCACATCACCATGGTGGTTTAGCCCCGGCTGGAGGCCAGACGCCAACCTATCTATCACTCCCCTTTGTAGTTGGACAGGGGAGGAAATATATATTGAGAGGCTTAGGAGTCAATGTAAGGACAGGGAGAGATCATCCTGTCATCAACGACATGGGCAAAACAGACTCAACACACAGTGAAGGAAAGAAAACTATCTAATCTATTACACTGCACACAGGGTGAAGCCAGAGTTGGATAACGAGAAGCGCAACCAGATCTTAAAACAACGCAAACAGATCTTAAAACAACTTCCCCCCACCACTCCCTTCTTAGCAGACTTTAGTCAGGATTTTGCTCAACAATCACCTGTACTGATGCCTGTAGGACAAAGTGGCTGCCAAATCTTCCCAGCAGCCATGCATGAATCATCCACACTCGGACCAGCAGCGCCTAAACCCTCAGCTGTACAAGACCACATCACTGCTTCCATTAGCAGGGAGGGCTAAACATCCCAACTCCTTCCCCTCTGTCACAGCAGACCTATAAGGCGTGAGCAAGTGCTGTAGCCAATGTCCACATGGCACAGCAGGCCTCACACTTTCACAAAAACATCAGCTCACTAATCATCCGCTACATAGTACAGTCACACAAGTTTGCTGACCCACGCTGTTCCAGGGAGAGGAGCCCAGCTGCAGGCTGCTTTTACCAAACCAATTTGTGCAGGCTGCTCCAGAAATCTTCCTTCCTTTCAGGACACTGCACAGTGTCCAGAAAAAGAGGTAGCTAGAAGCCTGGCCACAAAATTCACAGTGTTTGGTAAACTGTAGGCTTGGCAACTCTGATTTAAATCTTCACTTCCATTTGAGGAGCACAGGAGGAAGAAAGAATGGGTGCAGGGGAAGAAAGGAGAAGAAAAGGCTGGGAGAAAAGACAGACAGACACAATGGGAATTTAAGAAATCCACTGCTGTAAAGGGATGCTGTCAACATCCACACAAGCCTTGGTCCACTCACTCCCCAACCCCAACAAAAAGAACAAAATCTGCTGTAGGCTGGAAGCCCTCAAAAGAGATCTTGATTTCAAGCAACTGAATCCATACACAAGTAGCTATGACTCTGAGAGTAACACACAGATGTTTTTAAGAGCCTAGCACAAAACCGTAGACTGTAGTCGACCATACATAAGAATGTAACACAGCATCTCTCATCATCCAGTGCTACAGGACAAGCTGGCATGCTTGGAGCTATACAGCCTCCACAGTAGATGGTCTGACCACAGAGAACACTCTCTGCGCACCTCTACACCAGTTCACCCACCATTTAGAAGGCTGAGAATAGTTATGAAGAAAAAAACAAAAGAAAGTAAGATTTAAAACAAGGAATGGTAATGAAAAATATGGACAGAAATATGAACTTCAGTTCTTAGCATGTCAACTCAGGACACACAAAGAACACACTCCATTAAATACCAAAAAAAAGAAAGAGCCATTAAAAAACAGAGGAAAAACAACTGCTTACCTTTCAAAAGGGGCTGGAAAGTTGGAATTTCCTGCAGTTTTATGACATCTGGATCATTGCTGACATTCCGGGAGGACTGTGTTCCTGGGGCTACCACCACAATGTCGTCCATTTTTGCCCGCTGCTTGGCTGGCGACGGAGATGCTGAAAGGATACAGATGATCAAATCAATAGCAGATTCTGCCAGAATTGAATTATAAGCAAACCTCACCACGTCCAATGTTGTAGAGGTACATTTCCTCTGTTAGGAGACCTCTGAGACCACTCAAGCAGGGCGCTCTCCCTTCACACCCACCCTCTGTGAATCTGTTATGTTCAGCAACTGGGTTTTTTTCATAACCAGGTAACAGCTGATGAAAGACGTGCTGCCTTCTCACGCCCGGGATAATCCAACATGCTTTTAACGCCGAAATTAAGAACACCAAACGCTGTGCATATTCTCAGCATCCCTCTACAGTTACGTCCTTTTTATTAACAGATATCTTCACGGGAAAGGTTTGGTCCAGCGGTTCAACCACAAGTACACCTGGGCCACTCCGTTCAGCGCTGTAGGTCCCTTGCCATCACTCGTAGGGAAACGTTCAGCTTAAACACCTGCGCCTCCTTCCTCCGCCCGAGCCCTGCATCCTGCTCCCCCCCCTTCCTCCCCCGGGCTACGGGGTGCACTGGCTCCGCTCCCCCGTACCCGGGTAAGTGCTCCACTCGCCGCCCGATGCTGGCCCGACGCCCTCCATAGAGGAAGGGCCAGGCGCCGCCGGCTGCTGCCTGGCACGGAAAAACCGATTCCTTCTCCACAGCAACCGCCTCCGCCCNCCGCTACGGCTCAGCCAGGCCCCTGCAGCAGGGCGCTGCGCCGCCACAGAGCCGCGTTCCCCTCCCGCGGGCACCCCTGCCTCGCTAGAGGCACGGGGAACCGGCTCCCGGGGCCCTCTCCCTCCCGGCCGCCGCCCGCCAACGTGCGGTCCCTTCCCCGCCCGTCCCGAAACGCGGCGGGCACCAACCTGAAGCGCTGGACTCGCCCGAGCGGCTCTCGGCCTCCGCGCTCTGCTCGGCTCCCATGGCGATGGCGGGGGCCGCCGGCCTCCCCGCCTGCAGCGCGGG
>VZTU01009846.1:53620-79102 GCA_013400835.1 Zapornia atra
GTTTTGCCGCCCCGGTCGCGGAGCAGAGCTCAGCTCGGTCCCGCCGCTGTCTTCCCGGCACCGAGCAGCGGAACAGGCAGCTCGAAGGTGCCCGCGAAACGCGTTGCCGCCCCGGGAGCAGAGGAAGCATCGCGGCGGAGGCTGGCCCGGCTGCCAGCGCGTCGGGAAGCCCGCCGAGAAATCGGGTTCCTGGCCGAGGAGGGTCCGTGGTAAGGGGCACCCCAAAGCCGGGGTCACCCCAGCCCTGCGAAGACGCCACCGGAGAGGCCATGTCTCCCGGCAGCAGCCGGTGGCGGGTTTGCTTGCTGGTAACGATCACCTGCGTGATGCCCGGACCGTCCCTGAGCCAGGAGTGCTCCACGGAGAAAATGGCAAACACCATCATCGATATAAACTTGTCTCTGCCCAGAGGCATCAGGGGCGCGGAGCCCGTGTACACCCCCAGCTCGGAAGCTTGCGTTCGCGCTTGCTGCACGGGGGAGAAGCTCTCAGGTAACCGGCTCCTCTTCGCTCTTTGCTGTTAGTGTGTACAGACCCTGGGAGGAGCGGCTCCTGAAGCTGGCTGGGATAGGCGGGCTCCGTGTTCGGCTTGGAAGCCTTAATTCCCGCTGTGACTGGTAACAGCTCACGGCTGCTATCCTGCTTCGCCAAGCGTGATGTTAGATCTAAATGCAAGACCCCCGACTGTCCAGAAAAATAGCTGCAGCGGAGGAAGCGCTAGTTTTAAATGATAAAACCTCTCAGACACACCCCACCCCCCCCAACCTCCAAGTTGTGTAAGCTGTATTTAGTAGATACTCTATGAAGTAACTTGCCGTTTATGCTACGTGTAATTCTAGACAGACATGAAAGTTCTGACCCTTCTCCGAGGTGACTGGTTTGTCTGAAGCTCTTGGGGCAACAGGAGGTGGAGCAGCAGGTAGAAATGACAGCGTTAAAGGTGACCCCCCTGCCAGCAGCAGCAACCCAAGCAATTCCTGGGGTGTGATAAGGAAAAGTGTATAAATCCTTTCCTGCCCCATTAACGTATCGAGAAGGTTTTGGGATTTATTAGAATTTGTGAGAAAGTGCTCTGTTCAGTGGCACCAGGGTGATACGGGCAAGGGGAGGATGAGGGGTTAGACTCATTATTTACACAGTTTCATCTGTACAGGAAGAGGAAGGTGTGACCTTTTGTATACTGGCCTGAGGCCATTCCTTTGCAGCCCTGGGTTGTTTTTGCTGTAGGAATGTTATATGTTAGCAGTTTTCCTCTTACTCACACGAGGAGAAACTAATTTCATAGAATCACAAGGTTGGAAAAGACCTTTAAGATCTGTCCAACATTAAGATACGTCCAACTGTTCCTGTCCTTTGCTAAACCACGTCCCTAAGTACCTCATCTACCGTTTTTTTAAACACATCCTGGGAAGGTGACTCAACCCCCTCCCTGGGCAGCCTGTTCCAGGCCCTGACAACTCTTTGAGTAAAAATTTTTTTCCTAACATCTAATCTGAACCTGAATTTAACAGACCAGAGCTTACTGAGAGAGTATAAAAGTTCTTAATTGCTGAAATATGTATCTATCATGCTTTGCAGGAGACAAGAAATGTAACCTGATGGTTTTTGATACTCGGAGAACAAGCGTGCATCCAAACTGCTACTTGTTTCACTGCCCGAGCACAGAGGCTTGCCCAATGAAACCCGGGGCAGGATTTGTGAGCTACAAGATAACTAGAGGTAAATAGCATAAAGTGCCATCGGTTCCCATGCTTAGATGACTTTCTCCCCTATGAGTGTTCAGCAGCCACCAGAAAATGCCTGGGGGTTGCATCTACTAAAATGTTCTAGGCCAAGTACCGTCGTTTGAAAATGCTGCTTTCTTTGCTTTGTGTGAGAAGGACGGGCGGGCGCCGTGGTGAGCTCCTGTGCGGGCTGGAACGACAGCCTGACCCCTCGTGAGATTCCTTTGCGTTGCATTCAGAACTCCTCATCATTTTTCCTTCCCTTGAAACTAAAAGAAGCTGCCTCCACACAGTCAAGCAGGAAACTTTCTTGGGTGTAACGCTGAGGAGTGCCACAGAAAGCAACGGAAATGCCATGCCCTGGTAGCCGCCTGCGTGTTCAAAGGTACACACTTGCAAGCAGAAAGACCCTGCAAACATCAGGCAAGCCTTGGAGCACCACTGGGATGCTACCAAATAATTGGCAAGCATAACAATGCTTTTCTGCTTTCAGCCGGGGAACCTGAAGCACAGATGGGAACAGACTAAGCTCAAAGCTCTGTGGCATGTGGGTTGCACACTTGGAAATTTCTTGCTGTCATCTGCTGTGGGATTTTTAACAGCAAGTCTTCCTTGTTGGCTGACACTAGTTTGCACTGCACCTGTTTGAATAGTCCAGATAAGACTGTCCCCTTGCCCAGAGTTCCCAAGGTGGTCTCAGTGTGGCTGCTTGAGAGAGTGGAAATCTCCTCTTTCCAGAGACTGAACTTTTGCTGAAAGAGAGAACTTCCCCAAGAGCAGCTATGCAAGGAGTGACAGCAGGATACGCAGAAAGCCAATTCACACCACATTACCCAGTATTTTTGTGCAAGCACAGTCCCACAGGAATTGGGCAAAAGCGGTGTGCAACCAATGAGTTGTATGCCTGCAAAACTGTAAACTGTAAAGCTGTTAAAATATAAAATCATTACAACTACCCTCTTCTCCAGCCCTTTCTGGAAGAATACAGGGTTTGCAAACAAAGAAACAAGAAAAGGAATTGTGCTCCCGCTTTCGCCCTGCCTGTAGTCAGGCTCAGTTAAATGCATGACTGCATATACCAGCTGGTTTTCTTTTTTGCATTTTTTAGCTGTGGTTCATGTTGAATTATGGGAAGATTATGCGGGTTTATTTACTTTATGTTCTTAAAAAGCATTCAAAGGTAGCGCCCGCGTGGTGTAAGTACTGACAAACATTTCAAGCTCTGCTTTGTCACATGAGAATGTGCCTGTGGTTACACCGAAAACCAAACTAAGAGGGGGAAAGATGCTGCATTGGTACTAAGGCACTTAAAATTACTGATGCTAGGTTATTAATGAGATTTCCTTTGTCTCTTTAAACTATTTTTGTGACTTGGTAACTTTTGGAAACAAGGTATGGCTTGGGAACTAAAGCATTTCCCAGTCCCAGTCGCAAAGAGCTATAGCTGTAAGGAAGTATCATTTCTGATTTCTGCTCTTCATGTGCAGCTTTGGTGTTTGCCTTCTCCACCCCACTGAGATACTAGTGGGTTCTTGCAAAGTATGCTCAGGAGGTGTTTAGCTTGTTTTTAAGAGTGACAACCCTGAAGTTTGGTTTCTAATGCTGTTTATAGGATTTGAGATATCAGCAGGACCACTTTGGGTTTTTAATCTCTTCTTAGAGGTTGACTTGTGTGGCATCCTTGTTCTTTCTTACCAACAAGCGTGTCTATCCTAGTACCCCAGCTGTACCTCACGTGTGACAGCTTTGGGCAGTTGCATCTGGGAGCTTGTAGTCTGACATGGAGACAAAGAATACTGTAAAATCAATGCTTGATGGTGAAGATGTGGAGTAGAGTTAGTTAGTGCAGGCGGTTAATTAATCGGAGCGCTGCAGAGTAGCAGCGATACTTCAGCGCCGTAGCCTGCCTGTGCTCCCTCCACCCTTGAACGCTGCATGTGTGCTCCATGGCTCTCTAGCTGCTGCCCAGGGGAGCCAACTGAAGGTGAGGTAGCATCCTGTGAGTGCCGCCATGCCACATCTGCCGTTTGTTTATCGCAGGGTGAAGTGTCCCTGGGAGTGCAGGGGGGTGCAGGGGGTACCGGGGAGAAGTGGGCTGGGCACCGGCTCCGTGGGGGTGAGGGGCCGTTTCCCCACTGGGTAGAAGTGCAGGCCAGAGCTGCAGAAGCAGCTGAGAGGTTTGGGTTTCTTTGACCGTACAGTTTCTGATACTCTAAATAACTGAACATCTTGTTGCTTAAAGCCATGCTCTAAAAACAGAGTCTGGCTTTTTCCTAAGCCAGACCTCATGGTTAGAGTCCGTTATCTCTAGTTAGGACCTTACTTTGCCAACCAGCTGGTGCCTGACTGGAAGGTTAGGATAAAAATAGATGTCTGTGATTCAAGTGAAGTGTTTGCTGTGCCCTTATTTAAAGCATTGCCAGATTTTCTGTTTGCTGGTTTTGTGTTTTGTGAGGTTTTTTGCATTTCATTTTTGTGTGGAGTCTTGAGGCTTGGAAATAGGTATTAAAACAGCAGCCAAGTAGGCTTATTTGCATGTATAATAAATCTGAAATAAATCTCTCCCTCTAGATAAAGAGTTTCTACTTAAGAATAAAGTGACAGTGTAAATGTCATGGACTCTTTTTTATTTAGCCTTCCAGTACAAGAAAGCTGGAGAGGGACTCTTTATCAGGGACTGTAGCGATAGGCAAGGGGTAAATGGGTTTAATCTAATGAAGGGTAGATCCAGATTAGATATTAGGCAAAAAATTCTTCACTCTGAGGGTGATGAGGCCCTGGCACAGGCTGCCCAGAGAAGCTGTGGCTGCCCCATCCCTGGCAGTGCTCAAGGTAGGGCTGGATGTGGCTTTGGGCAACCTGTTCTAGCAGTGGGTGTCCCTGCCCATGGCAAGGGGATTGGAACTAGATGGGCATTGAGGTCCCTTCCATCCCAAACTGTTCTGTGAGTCTCTGATTTATTTAAACTCCAGTGCAGTTAACAATCCTCTTTCTTTCTATAAAAAGAGATGAGTGAGACTCAGAACTGATTGAGATGATGTTCCTTTTTTAATATTCTGTGTAGCAACTGAATGACAGTGATTTTATCTATATATATATATATACAAACACTTATATATGCATACATATATCTGTATATATATATAAAATTTTAATTAAAACAGCCATTCCTCCCAAGAGTTCATGCTTGCCCAAAGTTTCTCTACAGTACCTGTGTAGCATCAGGTAGCTGCTTGCATTATCAATTGTATAGAATTCCTGTCACCTAATGCTGTTTTCCTGCTTCCACATTCTATTAAACAGCATTCACCCACCTGGTTTGCAAGCAATACCTGCTGACTTCTGGAGACATGATCAAGTGCAGTCTGCGTCTTGTGGAGGCCTTCACTGCAAGTGCTTTAGAGACCTTTGGAGCAGTGTCTTTCTCTAGCATGGCAGTAGGAGCTCAGGTCTTCCCTACAAATCAGGATATGTAGAAAATGGGGGTATTATTGCTGCCTTGTTTCATAGGACGATTTTTGTATGCAAATTGAATTGTATCAAACAATTGCAAGTGCTTGGATATTACAAGAAAAGGGAGCATATAATCATCTTGGCTAGGTGGAAATGTTTGTGTCTGACACATAAAAGGGAGGTTGATAACATCTACTTTTTAACTGACAGGGTGAAAATGGTTTCAAGGCAATGGACCTACTCAGTCTGCGTTGCACTTCTAGGTACAACGCTCGTATGCATGCCAGACGAGCCTAAAACAGTCGGGTTGGGGTGCTGGCTCTGCACAGGTGAATTCTGTAAGAAGCTGCAGTCAGAGCCTGGTGTGCCCAGGCTCAAGACTAACAGGTCTTAGGACAGGGGGTTTAAAAGTCACTCACCATATTTTAAAGAAAAAAAGACCTTGGTGCCTCAGTTTTATTAGTCATGACTTTCTGAAGCCCCCTTATATCTCTCTTACTAAGAAATACAGATTGTCAGAGTAAGCCTGTGGTAGTCAAAATAGATATAATAATTAGATATAATAATTAAATATTGGTGTTTCTTTTCTGTTACCAGAGAGCCACATCCTGGAGGATACATCCTTCAAAAGTGAGGACTTTCCTTCAAATGAGTCTTCTTTGACTTCAGACACTGAAGCCTTTAGTTCTCACAGTCAGACCAGCCAGCAGCATCGTGCTCCTGCTTTGCAACAACCTGTTTTTCATCAGGCATCTGAACACCTGAACCATGTGGCCAAGCATTTAGACAACAGGGAATTCTCTACAGTTTTTCCTGAATCTCAAAGTGCAATACATCCTGAGAGCTTAGACCCTGTCCCAAGGCAGAAAGGAATGGACCTGCTGCCAAATACATCTTCTGCTGTTCGAACTGGAAACCTCCCTGCTTTGTTGCCCACCACTCAGTCTAGCACTCCGGAACCCAGTAGTATTACCCTTACTCCTCTGCCTACAAGTACCACCCAACTGGAATCTCGTACAACCTCCCTGCATCCTGGTGCTCCTGAACCTACTGCTGTCCCCACCACCACCACAGCTACCTTTCTGCCCACTGCAACTGCCAGAGCTAAACCTGGTAGCCCTGCCACCAGCATTGCTGTTACTCGTGTTCCTCTTTCCGGTCCCACAACTTCTGCTTCTACTTCTACAACCAAGCAGGTGACTACCAGTTCCAGATCTGCTCCTATCCCATCAGGGCTAAGAACTCCAGCCATCCCTCTTGAGCCAACAGTTGTCTCTTCCAACCATACCAGCCATGTAACCCACCTCTCTTTTTCAGGTTTCACTCTGCCTACTAGTGGTTCCCCCATGTCTTCCCAAAAAGACCCTCAGGGTTATGACCTGTCTGATTCAGAAAGCTATTTGCCAGAGAGTGTTCTGAGAGGGAAAGGTGTCGTTCAGCTGGGAGAAAAAAGCAGCCTTGTAGCAGCTTTGATTTTTGGGGTGATATTCTTTTTGCTAGCTATTGCACTGACGGGGAAGAAAATACACGAATCTCTTCAGAAGAAGCATTATACCAGGCTGGATTACTTGATCAATGGAATGTATGCTGATGTATGATGGGGAGAAGGAAAAAGATTGTGAGAAGCATCTCTCATCTTTGAGAGGACAGCTCTGAAACAGAGCAGTAGGTACTGAAATTTCAGAAGAGGATGGATTCCCCCTTTTTTTTGGCCACTAATGGGAAAGCAGCAGATGGCTTTGGTGGGGAAGAGAATTGTTTTTTCTATGCTGAACTGCAATGTCTCTAATTTTTTCATTTGTTACTAAATCCAGAAAATATACACTAGAATCCAAGTTAAGCTAAGAAGGCCTTATATTTAAGGAGAAAAAGTGTTTGAAGAGCTTAATCTGTACTATGACAAGATGAGTGGGATGGAAATACACCTAATAAATTGAGTACCTATGCAGTGTGTGAGCATTCTCAATGCTATTTGCCCCCAGAGGCCACAGTGTCACACAATTGTCTGTCAGTCCTCCTTATCCATAACCCTGAAGTGTTAAGTCCTAGTAGAGTTTTGTGCCCAAAGGGTCTTAGGTACAAACAGAAAATACTGTATTGCAGAGAACATAGCTGGTTTAACTTTTCTTAGCTGCAGATGATTTATGGACATGTACCTTTAAGGATATTTTCTCTCATGTGTGTTTTTTTTTGTTCATCACAAGCTATCCTTAGAATCCACATGCTGCAAACCTGAGTTTGCCTTTTCCAAGGAGCTCACCACACTGTAGCCTGTTGGTTTTTTGCAATATCTATCAGAGAGAAAGAGGTTTTACTGTATCAAAGTAAAGCAAGCTGATATCAGGGTCTTCTGTGACAAAAGGTTTGACTGAGTGACCTGGCGTATGCATGAGAGAACATCTGTTCCAATACATCTAAATCCCCAACAGCTGAGGCTCAACACCTGATCACGGAGCAGGCAGAAACTTGTGAGGGGGCTTAGCAAAGACAACACTGTATTGTTATCAGAAGACACAGAAAAGGTGTGGTCTCCATTTGCTGAATGTCTAGAGGGATGGAAGAGAAAAGTTTTAAAGGAAAATAGTGACCACGTACGAGGATGCCAACCTGAAAGAAGTTTCCTGCAGAGGAGTGGGTCTCTCAAAGCACAGTCATAGAATCATTGAATGCATTAGATGGGAAGGGACCTTTAAAGGTCATCTAGACCAACCCTCCTCAGTAAGCAGAGACATCTTTAACTAGATCAGGTTGCTCAGAGCCCCATCAAGCCTGATCTCGAATGTCGCCAGGGATGGGGCCTCCACCACCTCTCTGGTCAACTTGTTCCAGTGATCTACCACCCTGACATTGAAGAACTTTTTCCTAATATCCAACCTACATCTCCCCTTTTCTAGTTTAAAACTGTTACCCACCCCCGTCCTATTGCTGCATACCCTTGTGAACAGCTCTTCCCAGCTTTCTTACAGGCACCTTTCAGGTATGGACGACTGATAGAAGGTTCCCCCAGAGTCTTCTCTTCTCCAGGCTGAACAAGCCCAACTCTCTCAGCCTGTTTTCATAGAAAGCTGCTCCAGCCCTTTGATCATTTTTGTGGCCCTCCTCTGGATGAGCTCCAACAGGTCCATAATCTTTTTTTTGAGGGCTCCAAAGTTGGACACAGTACTCCAGGTGAGGTCTCACCAGAGCAGAGCAGAGGGGCAGAATCACCTCTCTCAATCTGCTGGTCACACTTCTTTTGATGCCATTCAGGATGAGGTTGGCCCTCTGGGCTGCAGATGCACACTGGTGGCTCATGTCCAGCTTTTTGTCCATGAATACTCCCAAGGCCTTTTCCTCAGGGCTGCTCTCTATCACATTATCTCCTAACCTGTATGGATCACAGAATCACAGAATGTTAGGAGTTGGAAGGGACCTCGAAAAATCATCTAGTCCAAGCCCCCTGCCAGAGCAGGATCGCCTAGACTAAATTGCACAGGATAACAGGGGTTGTCCTGACCCAGGTGCAGGACCCTGCACTTGACTTTGTTGAATGTCATGAGGTTCACCTGGGCAAACTTCTCCAGACTGTCCAGGTCCCTCTAGACAGGTTCCCATTCCTCTGGCATGTTAACCTCACCACCAAGATTGGTGTTACCAGCCAACTTGCTGAGGGTGCCCCCAGTCCCACTGTCAATACCACTATCAGTATCATTAATAAAGATATTAAACAGCACTGCTCCCAGTACAGACCCTTGAGAAACACTGTTTGTCACTGACTTCCATCTGGACATCTGGAGCCATTAACCACCACCCTCTGGATGCAACCATCCAGCCAATTCCTTATCCACTGAACAGTCTGCCCTTCAAATCCGTATCTCTCCACCTTAGAGAGAAGGATGTTGTGGGGGACTGTGTCAAAGGCCTTGCAGAAGTCCAGATAGATGATATCTTTATCTCTTCCCTTGTCTACTGATGCAGTTACTCCATTGTAGAATGCCACTAGTTTGGTCAGGCAGGATTTGCCCTTGGTGAAGACATGCTTCTTGCCCTCGGTGAAGACATGCTGTCTTGAATCACTCTGTCCTCCACATGCCTCAGTATAACTTCTAGGAGGATCTGTTCCATGATCTTCCCAGGCACTGAGGTGAGGCTGACAGGTCGGTAGTTCCCAGGGTCCTCCTTCCTACCCTTTTTAAAAATGGCTGTGATGTTTCCTCTTCCAGTCACCAGGCACTTCGCCTGACCATCATGAATTTTCAAATATGGAGAGTGGCTCAGCAACTACATCAACCAATCCCTTCAGGATTCTTCTTCAGGACTCACTTCACATCTTCACATAATGGGCATAAGCATCGATGCTTTGCATGTTTTCCCCACCTCTGGCACAAGAGATGAGTGAGGGTGTGCTTGAGCATCATCTGCTGCTTGCTGCACAACTTCCAGTTCATATTATCCACATTTCCCTAATTCTGGTTTTAGAATGATAGACTAGATTTCAAAGGATCCATGTGGCAGGCAGCATAATCAACAACAAACACCCAAGGCAGAGGAGGAAGGGTGCCTCATGGATACTAGGAAATTGTTACAAAATACAAGACATTACTCGTGTCCAAGAAGTTCTTACATCTGTCAGGCTCGGTGAGGTGGGAAAGGGGTGTGATCCAAAAATGGCCTCAAGGCAAGTTTTCAGAGAGCTCTAACAATAAATTTATGCAGAAAATTATCTGAAAATTCCATATTCAGAGATCAAAAGGTCAGTGTTCCTTGTGTCAAGAAGTTAATTCTTGCTATGTGGGGGTTGCTTTATAGATATAAAACCAGCTGGCCTCTTACATTGCTGAAGTCTCACAATGCTTAAATGGAAAACATTCTGGATAACCTTAAAAGTGAACAAAATTACAAAATAAAAGTATCTCAAGTTCATCAGCTTGTCTGTTGACTGCCCTTTGTTTAACCTCAGTTGCTTCTTTTATTTTAATAGCTATTTTCAAAGGTTTCCAGTCAAGGAACGTGATGAGGGGGAGCAGCATTTTTGGGCAATGAGTCAATAAAAGGATACGCATGAGGCCCAGTTGTGGCCTGTAAAAAGGCAGGTGCAGGTCTGAGGCTGGCCATAATTTTCTCTACAAAGACCTACAGTATCATGAGAAGCCTTCGACATTGCTGAGGCCATCACAGCAGCTCACTGCAGGAGAGGTGCTGAGAACAACCCCTGAACCCTCCCTGCGCGTTTCTGCTGTGAAAACGAATTTGTTGGAAGGAGAGATGGTTGATATTAATTGATAATGAACAATACAGTGGCAATACAATACGTTCAAGAGGAGGCAGGCAGGTGTATTTCAGGGTCATTCAGAGCGTGGCTAGTAGCATTAGAAACATCACCCTCCAACCTGAACAGTGATGTCCATCAAGCACAGTGAATGGCTGAAGCAAAGCAGAGAGGTGCACAGGTATCACAACTAATTCAGTGAGGGTGCCAAGTGGGGTGGCCTTTTGCAACTTTTGAGTCAAACAAGCAATTTTAAATGTTCTTACATTAAAAATCCTTTTCTATGCTTGAGCAAAGACAATTAGGCAGGTGTACCAAAAAAACTTACCTTTTTATTGTTATTATTTTTAACCCCCATCCATTTGTTTTACTGGATTAAGAACAAACGGGGAATTGGGTGACTGGTTTGGATCTTTCTGGAGGCATTTACAAGCTGTCTACGAACACTAGAGGGCAACAGCAGTTTATTAAATAGAATTGACAAGTTTTGAGGCTGTCAATTTAAAAAAAAAAGTGTTAATTAGCTTGATTTTTAGTTTTCCAATCAAAGACAACTTCATTGCAAAATGCCTTATGGGATATATTGGAAAGTTCTGGGTGGAAGATTATACACACACATTTTTAAAACTAATGAAGAACTAATAATGAACAGCTATAGGAGACAGCAAAACTAAGCCTATTATCTTCTGTATTTTATTAATGCTAAATCAGATTTCATTATTAGTCATGTAGTGACATTGCTGCTTCCCACACTGGGCTTTTTATGGAGCAGTGATGTCAGGTGGTATGGAAAACAGCCCAGGAGAACTCAGCTCACCTGTGCTAACTCAGCTCACCTGTGCTGGCTGCTTGGGGAGGTTGACTCTGGCCTGGCCAGAACCAGGACACAGAGCAGGAGAGAGATTTCCCATCATCATTCTTTCAGCTATAATGCTTAATTATATGCATTTTTGAAGCATTTTACCTGGATAAAGCTCTTACATTATGAAACAGAAAGAAGTGACACTCTTAGAAATCCATCCAGTTTGTTACACTTTCCACCACCACTTATCTAAAATCTGTGTGCTCTTCCAATTTTCCACTGACATCTCCTACGGTCACCACGATATGGTGACAACCTGTGCTCCTGGGGTAGCTCTTCCTGAAGGTAATCAGTTATTTTACGGTGTGAGGGCAAAAGCTGATAGCCTGTACTCACCTGGAGTGTGTAATAAATGCTGTCACTGCTCATTTTCATGTTGTCACTTTACAGCGCTGAGCAAACATAAGGTGTGTAAATACTGACTTGTGACCAAAACTGCTCTGTGGATTGTACAGTAAGGCAAATATAAAGTCCAAATTTATAACCACTGCAAACAATCGTAAAGAAATAAACTGCAGCTCTATTTCAGATGGATGAGAAGAGCACACAGTCCCTACCTCAAAGGGCTGTGAACTCAGTATATGGTGTGTTCTCTTCAAATAGTGCTTCAGTTTATTGTATTTCCTGCAGGAGCAGGAAAACCTTAGAATTCTTTCATGTAAATTGCTAATAAACTAACAAAACCAAAAGCACCCCACCCCACGAAAAATAATTCCATGCAAAGACAGTTTCAGGACTGAATCTTATTTTCCTTCCTCCCACAAAACTATTAAACCATTTTAGTGGATTTGAATCTGATGAGACTTTGAGACTTTACAGCTTCACTCCCACCATCCCACACTCCATGCCGATACGAACGTAGAGTTTTCAGTGCTGTTACAGCAGTCAATAGTTTCCCCCCTGTGTCCCGTCACAGAGAGAATCATAGAATCATAGAATGGTCTGGGTTGGAAGGGACCCCATGGATCATAGAGCTCCAACCCCCCTGCCACAGGCAGGGCCACCAACCTCCAGGCCTGGATCTACACAAGGTTGCCCAGGGCCCCATCCAACCTGGGCTTGAACACTTCCAGGGATGGGGCATCCACTACTTCTCTGGGCAGCCTGTTCCAGCACCTCACCACTCTCCCTGTAAAAAACTTCCCCCAATATCTAATCTAAACCTTCCTTCCTTTAGTTTTAATCCATTCCCCCTTGTCCTGCCATTATCTACCCTTTTAAAAAGTTGAATCCCCTCCTGCTTCTAAGTTCCCTTCAGGTACTGGAAGGCTGCAATGAGGTCCCCCTGCAGCCTTCTCTTCTCCAGGCTGAACAAGCCCAGCTCCCTCAGCCTCTCTTTGTAGGGCAGGTGCTCCAGCCCCCTAAAGGGCTGGAGTATGTACTGGAGGACCTTCCACTGATGTCAGTGGCAGTTGTGCATACCAAAAACAAAGCAGCAAATGTCCAGCGAAGGAAAGGGATCATCTCATTCCTGGCTGACTTGGGCTAGATGGGACTTCAGTAGTATCAGTGGAACCTGGATTTAGGGGTAGGGGAAAAAGGCTTTTTCATAAAAACCAACAGAAAAGCTTGGCAAGTAACTAAACAGCAGGCAAGGCTGTAGGAAATCTGTGTCACAGTGAGGGGGTTGCTACCATCTTCCTAGCACAAGAATAAATATTTGAGCTTTGTGCAAATTTTCAATCTAGGTGTTGCTGAGAAGAGTTACAAAAGTTGTAGTGTTAAAGTCTTAAAGACCTTTAAGATCATCAGGTCCAACTGTTCCTGTCCTATGCTAAACTATATCCCTAAGTACCTCATCTACCCTTTTTTTAAACACATCCAGGGATGGTGACTCAACCCCCTCCCTGGGCAGCCTGTCCCAGGCCCTGACAACTCTTTCAGTGAAAATCTTTTTTCCTAACATCTAATCTGACTCTGCCCTGGCACAGCTCTGTGCCATTTCCCCCCATGTCCTATCTCCTGTTATGATGTTCTTGCAGTTGCAAAATGGGTACCACTGGTGACAGCAGACTTCTCCACCAGCTACCCCATCGATTGACAACAAAAGGAATTTCCAGGAACACAGTCTGCACATACCAGCAACAGCAAAAAGAGCAACCACTCATGTGTATGTGGGCTACAAGCCGCCACAGTGCAGCTCACTTCCTCATGTCTGGATTGTCTCACAACTTTGTAAAACATCGTGTTTGATGTGATAGAGAGCAGCCCTGTGGAAAAGGCCTTGGGGGTACTGATGGATGAAAAGCTGGCCATGAGCCACCAACGTGCATCTGCAGCCCAGAAGGCCAACCTCATCCTGGATGGCATCAAAAGAAGCGTGGCCAGCAGATCGAGAGAGGTGATTCTGTCCCTCTGCTCTGCTCCCGGAGACACCCCTCCTGGAGTACTGCATCCAGCTCTGGAGCCCTCAGCACAAAAAGGACATGAACCTCCTGGAGCAAGTCCAGAGGAGAGCCACAAGGATGATCAGAGAGCTGGAGCACCTCTCCTGTGAAGACAGGCTGAGAGAGTTGGGCTTGTTCAGCCTGGAGAAGAGAAGGCTCCAGAGAGATCTTATAGCGCCCTTCCAGTACCTGAAATGTACCTACAGGAAAGCTGGGGAGGGATTGTTGGTAAGGACAGGTAGCAATAGGACAAGGGGGAATGGTTTTAAACTAGAGAAGGTCAAGTTTAGATTAGACATGAGGAAGAAATTCTTCAATATGAGGGTGGTGAGACACTGAAACAGGTTGCCCAGAGAAGTGATGGAGGCCCCATCCCTGGAGACATTCAAGGTCAGGCTTGATGAAGCTCTGAGCAACCTGATCTAGTTAAAGGTGTCCCTGCTTACTGCAGGGGGGAGGGACCAGGTGACCTTTAAAGGTCCCTTCCCACCTAATACATTCAATGACACTGGTATTCTGTGGGACATAGAGAAAATGACCCTGGGTAGCAATCCAGATTGACTTAAAGTGGGCAGATACAGCAGCTGGGGTGTGGTGACCTTGCCCAATATCAGGTCACCATGCATCAGCTCGCAAATAAGACACCGGTTCTTGTACCTGTCCTGCTGCATCCTGTCACCTACATTCCACCTGAGACTGTAGAAGGAAGGTAGGCTTTAAAGGTGAAGTAAAAAGATGAGTCTTGGTTCTGGGGTAAAGTTTACAACTTCATAACTGACCCTGATTACTTTTTTCCCTTTAGTTAATTTTCACCTGATTGAAAGTCCTAATTTAGAAACCATCTTTGTTGCAGGTCTCATAATGGACCTGGTGAAACAAAATAGGTCTCTCCAGGAAAGACTTTGCATATTTCTCATTTAACTTTTGACCTGAAAATTATAAAATCTTTTTTGAACTCATATTTATCTGCCCTATTACCATAAATTGTGACAGCTCAGTATCTATCCTCTACCTTCTATTTCTGCACAGCCATTCCACTGCTTGTCCAGTGCTGTTCAAGAGTGGAGGTATTACACAGGGAAAGAAAAAAGGAATTTGTGCTTGTATTTGCTAGGTTTTGCTTCCCTTTAGTTTTCAGATCTTCCTGTTTAAAGCTGAATAGTATTTTAAACTTGCATTTTGATGTTGTGAACTTTCTTTTGAAAGAGTGTACGTGTAGCAAAATAATAAATGGCTGATCCCTATGTCAAGGATCCTGGGCTGCATAATGTTGGATGCTTTTTGCTCATGAAGATATCCTTCTGAATCTATCAGAATAAAAAGCAGTATCTCAGAAAAAATATATATTATTTTGCCCTTTGTTTGTCTCAAAGTGTTTGTCTCAAGTGTTCCAACTACACCATAGGTACAAGTATCAAGTGGTTTGTGTTCATGGAAGCAAAACCATGCACATATTTAGTGAAAGAATAATAAAAAGAACTGGCAGATGCATAGATGGGTGCTCTAAATTTTCTCTGCAGAACCCAGGGGAAGCTGCTTGGGCACTGAACAAGAGCTACAGCTCTGCTGCTTGTACACTGTGAAGACTCTGGGGTAAGCCAAATAAATAAAGTGAGAGCAAGTGCAGGTTGCCCAAACTTTGCTGTTTTGTAAAAGCTATACATTGCTATATATTGTTGCTTAATTGCAGAGATATGGATGGACAGTTCAATGGATAGGGAATTAGCTGGATGGCCACATCCAAAGAGTTGACACTAAGTAGTACAGTTAATATTCTTGAGGGAAGGGATGCCATCCAGAAGGACTGTGACAGGCTTGAGGATTGGGCTCATGTAAACCCCATGAGGTTTGACAAGGCCAAGTGCAAGGCCCTGCATCTGGGTTGGGAAGACTCCCAACATCAATACAGACTGAGGGAGGCATGGGTTGAAACCAGCTCTGTGAAGAAGTACTTGGGGATACCGGTAGATGGAAAATTAGATATCAGCCAGCAATGTGTGCTTGCAGCCCAGAAAGCTGAGTGGGTTTTTTCAGAACTGTGGCTAGCAGGCCAGGGGGACTCTGTCTCCCTAATCCCAGAGAGATCCCACCTGCATCCAGTTCTAGGGCCCCCAACATGAGAAAGACATGAACCTGTGGCCAGCAGATCGAGAGAGGTGATTCTGCCCCTCTGCTCTGCTCCCAGAGACACCCCTCCTGGAGTACTGCATCCAGCTCTGGAGCCCTCAGCACAAAAAGAACATGAACCTTTTGGAGCGAGTCCAGAGGAGAGCCACAAGGATGATCAGAGGGCTGGAGCACCTCTCCTATGAAGACAGGCTGTGAGAGTTCAGGTGGTTCAGCCTGGAGAAGAGAAGGCTCTGAGGAGACCTTACTGAAGCCTTCCAGTATTTGTAGGTCCCCTACAGAAAAGGAGGAGAGGGATTGTTTGTAAGGGCATGTAGTGATCAGACAAGGGACAATGGCTTTAAACTAAAGGAGGGTAGATTCAGACTGGACATAAGGCAGAATTTTTTTATGATGAAGCTGGTGAGGCCCCAGCACAGGCTGCCCAGAGAAGCTGTGGCTGCCCCCTCCCTGGCAGTGTGCAAGGCCAAGCTGGATGGGGCTTTGGGCAACCTGGTCTAGTGGAGGGTGTCCCTGCCCATGGTAGGGGGTTGGACTACAGGATCTTCAAAGGCCCCTTAGAACCCAAAGCATTCTGTGATTCTGTGGTTATGTAATTCCAGGTTTCTGTGACTAACTGAGGGGTAGCACATAAAGGGGGAGCAACAACAAAGCGATTGGTGTGTATGATGCTCTGTGAACATCTTTTTCTCCTACCTTTACGTGATTTGTGTCTTTGGCTCCTGTTGTTTGCTTGGTTGTTTTTGTTTTTAATATAGTGACTGGAATACTTCTTGATATACTGACTTTGTGGTTTATGCCATGCTGTACTACAGGAAGCAAGTACCCTCACTGTTTCCTATGGTTGCAATGACCAGGATTCCTAAGCCACAAACGAAGATAGGACTCTCAATCACAATTTCTTTGAGCACTTGGAGCTTTTCTTAAAAAAAAAAAAGTATTTGGGGAAAATAGCATTTAAAATGTATTGTTCAAAGAAAAGATTTCTTAATATGCCAAGATTAAACGGGGATTTTGTTCTGTGTAAGCTCTTTTCAGATCATTCTAAAGGTATTAGATTTTTCACAATTGTAGGAAGGAAAAAATTAGTAGAAGTTGCATTAACTGCAATGCTGAAAAAGGCATTGGAAGGAGCTTTATCAGTCAGGGATATTCAGACACAATTCCCTGTCTTTATTCAAAGATCCATGTGACCAAATACTGTCTTTGTGGGTTTGACTGGGGAAGGAGGGGGCAGAGGGGGAGAAGGAAGGATTGAGGAATGGATTGGATAGCCTCACTCTAATCATTTTTTTCCTTGAGAGGAGAAAACAGAATCTAATTATTCCAAAATGAAATATGATAATCCTTCAATAGTATCTTTATAGCAGGCACAGATGTTTTAACCAATATATTTGGGGAGTGGGTCTGCCTTAATCTGTGTTTTCCTTTGCCACTTATCTACATCTAGTTGCCAGCTGTACTGGAAGAATCTTTGTATCAAAGTCCACGCTAAGAAATGATTTGAAAAACTAATGGAGATGGCAAAGCAGCAAATGAGACTTCACCCAGATAACAGTTGCCTCTTCCATCCCCCCATCACATGAAGAATGAGTTACAGGCCAAAAGCCACAGAAACCTTTATATACAGAGCCAGTGCAAGCTTAAGGACCCCCATCCATCCCCGCTCTGACAGGGAGAAATCAATGGGGGATACTCGGTGCTGCTGCCAGCTGATAGCTGGGTAGAGGGAAGAATTTGGTTGGCAGCTTGTTTCCACTTCAGCCATTCTCTCCAAGACTTAAAGCTTTGATGCAAAGATCACCATGTTTCTAATAAACCAGAAATTCAGTAACTAAATTATCGGCAAGGCTTGTTAAAAAATCAGCCACTGTCTACTATCTTGGGATTTCATTAGTTGAGAAGTGAGCAAGGACTAATTAAAAGTATTATCTGGATTGTGAAAAAGGAAAAAAAGAGTATTTTGTCCTTGGAATTTACTCATTCAGTAGTGGTATCATGCTCTACGGCACGCACAATAATGTTTTTTGAGTCTGAAGTAGAATCATATAATCACAGAATGATCTGGGTTGGAAGGGACCCCAAGGATCATAGAGTTCCAACCCCCCTGCCACAGGCAGGGCCACCAACCTCCACGCCTGGAACTACACAGGGTTGCCCAGGGCCCCATCCAACCTGGCCTTGAACACTTCCAGGGATGGGGCATCTGCCACCTCTCTGGGCAGCCTGTTCCAGCACCTCACCACTCTCTGTAAAAAACTTCCCCCTAATATCTAATCTAAACCTTCCCTCCTTCAGCTTCAATCCATTCACCCTTGTCCTGCCATTGTCTACCCTTTTAAAAAGTTGACTCCCCTCCTATTTATAAGCTCCCTTCAGGTACTGGAAGGCTGCAATGAGGTCCCCCCGCAGCCTTCTCTTCTCTAGGCTGAACAAGTCCAGCTCTCTCAGCCTCTCTTCATAGGGGAGGTGCTCGAACCCTCTAATCATCTTCATGGCCTCCTCTGAACCCTCTCCAACAGTTCTACATCTTTCTTGTATTGGGGGCCCCAGACCTGGAAACAGTACTCCAGATGGGAGTAAACTGGGAACTTATCCATGTCCTGCATGGTACCATCGCATGCCTTCAAACATACTTCCAACAGTGAAACACAAAACTCATCAAGTAGAGTATGGCTAATAGTTTTGAATTGTCACAGGCATCAGTTTCTCTCTGAGAAATCCTGAGTAATGGTAATTTAATGAAAACATTACTGAGAATGTGCCTCCACCCTTATTTTTAATTACTCCCTAGAAAGAAATGTAGAGAGTAAAAAAGATTTTAGTTTTACTTGAAATAACAAACTATTTCAACCTCTTGCAGTTGCATAACCTTGTATTCCAAACCTTTTAAACAGCACTTCCCAAAATACCGCGGGCAATAAACCTAAAGATTAACCATCAGAGGGCACCCTTTTCTGCTCGGAGGAACTCTTGCTTTCCTGGCTGATTTTGAGAACTTGCCTAACAGCTCGGAAAAATGACACCCCTGGAGAAGCATCATGGGTGATGATCCATGGCCATATTCTCGAGGTGCTTCATGTCTTGGCTGAACTGCAAGCTAACCTGTACATGAATGTAAATAATAATATACAGAATCACAAAATCACAGAATCGTAGGGGTTGGACGGGACCTGGAGAGATCATTGGGTCCAACCCCCCTGCCAAAGCAGCTCCCTATCGCATATTACACAGATAGGCGTCCAGACGGGTCTTGAATCTCTCCAGAGAAGGAGACTCCACCACCTCCCTGGGCAGCCTGTCCCAGGGCTCTGTCACCCTCACTGTGAAAAAGTTCTTCACATGTTGGTGCAGAACTTCCTATGCTCCAGTTTACAGTCATTGCCCTAGTCCGGTCCCCACAGACCACTGGAAAGGGGCTGGCCAAGTCCCCCTGCATCCCCTGCCTAAGATATTTATAAACACTAATTAGGTCCCCCCGAAGTCTTCTTTTCTCCAAACTAAACAGTCCCAGCTCACTCCGCCTGTCCTCATAGGGGAGATGTTCCAGGCCCCTAATCATCTTCGTAGCCCTTCTCTGGACTCTCTCCCGGAGGTCCCTGTCTTTTTTATACCAGGGAGCCCAGAACTGGACACAATACTCCAGGTGGGGCCTGACCAAGGCAGAGTAGAGGGGGAGGATCACCTCCTTTGACCTGCTGGCCACACTCTTCCTGATGCATCCCAGGATTCCATTGTCTCTCTTAGCCACCAGTGCACACTGCTGGCTCATAGCCAACCTGCCATCAACCAGGACCCCCAGGTCCTTCTCCACAGAGCTCTTCTCCAGCGGGTCATCTCCCAGCCTGTACTGATACAGTCGGTTATTCCTCCCCAGGTGCAAGACATATACACATATAAATAAAAGTATCACAGAATCATAGACTGGTCTGGGTTGGAAGGGACCCCAAGGACCACAGAGCTCCAACCCCCCTGCCACAGTCAGGGCCACCAACCTCCAGGCCTGGATCTACACAAGGTTGCCCAGGGCCCCATCCAACCTGGCCTTGAACACTTCCAGGGACGGGGCAGAAAAAAGTATAAATGAAACATTAACACAAACATGGATATAAATGTGAAATATAACTAGGAAACATAAATAAGAATCTTCCTCCCAGAGCTGGAACTGGAGAGGGACAAGTCTCTTTGCTTGCGGTAAACTCTGCATCCACAGGACAGCACCTCAGCCCAAGGTAGCTATTTCCAGTCACAAACAAGCTCTTTCCTAGGCACAAGTCGGTGTGTCACCCCACGGACATCCCATAGAGATCGCAAACTGTTGCAGGAGAGGTTGCTAATTGCCGTGAGGCGGCGACTTACCTTTACTGACCGAAGGCATCGATCCTCATCGTTAATCCCGTGACTAAGGGAGTGAGAGCAAATGCACGACGCAGCTTTACCGGTAACTGATTTTTAAACTTCAAAGGCTGCAGTGCAAAGCAGGATCGCTAAGTGCTGTGGATGCCTGTTGCAAGATGCTGAACTCCAGGAAAGGGGGCTGAGAAGGAAATATTCTGAAATTGTTGGTGCTTAAAAAGGCACGTACGGTATGGCTAATAGAGCCCAGATGCTGACTGGTTTTGAAAATTTGAGCAAACTCAAACAAAATGGTGTTTTGGTGTTTGTTGTCCTGAAATGTGAGCTCTTTTAAAAGGCTGTTTGTGCTGTATCCACCTAGCATTACAGTGCTTGACGAATTTAAGAACTGTAACTTTCTCAAACGACATTTTTATAATTTGGCTTTGAAATGAAGCCATGGCTAAATGTTCATAAGGAAAGTCTCAGGCTTGCCCTGTGGTCTGGTGGGCAGTGCCGAATTAAAATCAGAATCCTACATGGTTCACACCGCAAACACCACCATTGGAGAAGCGTATCCTCAGGCAGTGCTGTTTTCAACTCCCTGGGAGATGGAAGAGGAGAAAAGAGGTAGTAGATAGACAGCCTGACCTTGGATGCACCATCAGCAGGAGTCCAAACGCTCCTCCAAAGGTGTAAAGAAAATGCCCGAGCCTTTCAGGTCATCTTATTTCATATTTCCCCTTGGGGATATCTCCAGATTCCTGTTGGACTAGCTCGCCTGTATGGGCTGCTGAACTCTGCTGAACCACCTTCTCTTCTCTGAAGTTTTTGTTGTAAGGGTTTTTTTTTTATTAGCCACAAAGAAAAGCAGTTCTCATCCTGGGTACCAGGCAACCTCTTCTGGCGGAGGAGATGGGAAAGAAAGAATGGGTATTATACTTAATAAAGGGGGAGAAAAATAAGGTAGTACTGAAACGCAAGGAGAAGAGGCAACTCTATTGATAAAAAAGGGTCTTGATGGCTTGTTTGATGGGAAAATTGCCACAGAAGTAACGGGAGTGCTAGTTTTTGCTGCAGTTTGGCAGAGTGTCAGGGGAGCCCCACAGACAGTAACTGCAAAGACAAATGAAGTCTCATGGCCTGAAGAAAATTTCTGGACTACACACATGACTACCAGTCTGAGGAAATCTGCTCATAGGCTGCCTACATCCTGGTGAAAAGGTGCAGTTCCTACAGTATAGGAGTAAAGGCGAGGGAAAAAATATATCTGCTTGTTATTGACCTTTAGGAAGGACTAGAGGATGCTGTCCTCTATTCATTGAAGGAGGAACACCCCAGTGAACCCGTTGCACTTTTGGAATGGGATAATCCTCATCAGGCGTATCTATCACGTTTATTAGAGCTGACGTTGTTTTGGGGAGGTAGTTGGATAGTGTTTTTCTATAAAAACTGCATGACTCGGGCAAAGTGGCAAGTCAGGGTGTCCTATTTACCTGCAATATTTTTGTAACAGGCATCATTGGTGAAGTCATCGCTACTTCCCATCCCATTTCCTAAGCGACGGTGCTGCAGACTTTCCTGCTGGGGGCAAAAGAGGACTTGAGCTAGAGGTTCAGTATGAAACCTTGGCCCTTTTGAAGTTTGTGAGTTTTGCCATTGACTTCAGAGCGACCAGGATTTCACCACACCATGTCGATTAATTCTTGTTGAGACATTCAGCAAGAGAGCTAATTATGATAGTGGTTTCTGTGATGTGGGAAGCCACAAATTCATTTGCTGAGCAGCCATCTTCCCCTAACAGCTTTTGCTCATTAGGGACTTTAGTTCTGGTCCTACAAAAGATCCCATTGACTCCACTGGAACTCGGGGCGCAGTTCAAAGACAGAGTGACTTTGGCAGTCGCAGCTGGTTTCAGGAGCTCCAGCTGCCATCCCTTGCTCTCCTGTGTGCTGACACAACTGCTTGCGAGGCCACCAACCAAAACAGGGGACTAAGCTGAGTGTATTAAAAAACCCAAACCCCTTTAAAAGATCTTGCATCGTTGAGGCACCACCTACGTCTGGAGGTAAGAGTAAGGCTGTGCAGCCTTTTTAGCAGTTGGAGCCTGACTGGGTTTGAGCTGGCAAACTGAGGCTTCTGTTTTTAAGCTTAATGAAAATAACTGCATCCAACAAGGGCAGCTTGTTGGATAAAGCTGCCAGCAATAAATAAAACCGTGTGCTGGTTTTGGCTGGGGTAGGTAATTTCTCCACAGTAGCTAGCATGGGACTGTGCTTTCGGCTTTGTGCTGCAAACAGTGCTGGTAACACAGGGATGGTTTTGTTGCTGCTGAGCAGGGCTTACGCAGAGCTGAGGCCTTTCCTGCCTCACCCCACCAGTGAGTAGGCTGGGGGTGTGCAAGGAGTTGGGAGGGGACACAGCTGGGACAGCTGACCCCAACTCACCAAAGGGATATTCCATACTGTATGACGTCATGCTCAGCATATAAAGCCGGGGGAAGGAGGAGGGAGGGGGAAATGTTCCAGGTATGGTGTTTGTCTTCCCAAATCACTGTTCCGCATGGCAGAGCCCTGCTTTCCTGGGGATGGCTGAACAACTGCCTGTCCGTGGGGAGTGTGGAATGAACTTGCCTTGCTTTGCTTGCACACCCAGCTGTCTTTATCACAGCCCTCGAGTTTTCTCACTTTTATTCCTCCAATGCTCTCCCGTCCTGCTGCAGGGGAGTGAGCGAGCAGATGCGCGGGGCTTAGTTGCCGGCTGTGGGTAAACCGACAGAGAGACATTTCCACCCCACGCCCATTTGGTTTAAGCTCAAATAAAGGAACGTGATCAACTCAAGAAAAACCTTGCCTGTCAGAGGGTTTTTGGCATGCAGTAATATTGCCTTCTATTTTACTTTGTAAGAACCTCTCCTGTGGAGTCAATTCTATGTCTATGAATTAGAAGTAAAGCTGAGAAACTGTTACAACGTGGGCTTTGGTCTTGAATCCCAAGTATTGATGGAAAAATGGGTTCAAGAGAGGCTACCTGGGCTGGAATACGCAGGCAGTGGGGGAAAGGGGCTTGGCTGTGGGAGGTGAAGCCGGTAATCATTAAATGGCTCAGAGGAGGTCCTGGCAGCAAAGGGCTCAAATTATGCACCAGTGTGAGGGGTGACAGCATATTACATTTGAAAGCTAAAAATAAAACCAGTCAGCCCGGACAGCAGGGAAGACATCTTTAAGAGTAAGAGCAACCAGGCAGGGGATCAGGCTCCCAAAGGAGATAGTCAAGACACCAATGTGTTTCCAGCGAAACAGATAAGATGCGAGAGAGAACGGCGTGTAAAGAAATGTCTTCTGTGATGCAGGGGGTTCAGGCTTGAGGCTTCCCTTCAGCTGTGCACTGTGCGATTAAGATATGATGAATTCATTATAGATCTGCCATACTTCCTAAGAGGTTAATCACAGATTGTGTAACATGATGAGTATACTGTTTAAGGAAAATAAACCCACAAAGCTTTTTCTTCTCCAATTCCAGTGAAGGAGTGAAAATAAATGTAACAGTGTCCTCCTTCTGCTGGCTCCTGCAAAATCTAGTGGCAACAACAAGGGTTAGATATGAGTTATCCACTGTCTAGGTACATTTTTGCTTGGGAAGCCCTTCCCTTCCACTGCCCATATGGATCTTGCTTGAGTTTGATAACCCTCCCAGCTGACAGCACAGTAACAGAGGAGGTGATTCTATCTGCCTGAAAGCCAAGGACGTTTTTTAACAAGGACCCAGCCAGGGGCAGCTATTGCTGTTGTGTTGAGTCACATTGTTTACATTTTGTAAATGCTTTTTTACAACCTTGAATGTTGGAAACAAACCTATTTTCATAAAGAGCTCTTTGTGGGGGTTTTTTGTTGTTGTTGTTTTGGTTTTGTTTTGTTTTTCCTTGTAAAAGCTGTGAGTCTGATATTATCATATGACTCCAGGAGCCTGATGTTAAGAGCCAGGCTACAATGCCCAGGCCTTTAATCTGGCCCAGATGTCATCTCCTACTGTAATCACAAGAAAAGCTATGAAAATATATGTTCAACAGATATGAAATTAAAAGTTAAATGTTTCCATAAGTTTCTAGTAATCCTGAAAATAATACAGACTTCTGAATGTAAGGATCTCAAATTTTGCTGCGAGTTGTTCTGCCTTGTATCATTATCCTAACTAACCAGCTGTCATAGTCTATGAGGGAGGGAGAATATGATGTAGACGTTTGGAGTTAGTATTCCTTGTAGAAATCCCAAGGCAGATTTTCTAATCTAGAAGTAACACAAATTGCATTGTGTACTGTTTATTAGGAATGAACAAAGTAGGTAAGGAGGGAAGCTTTTTTCCACATACATTACAAAATGGTAACTTTTTAGTTTCTTCAGAAAGAAAGGGGTGTGTTTACACAGAGGAAATAGTGGATACGAGTATTAAACACAGCATATTGACCTTTTTTTTTTTAATTGTTTGGTTTGTAATACTGCTCTGAACAGCACAAACCCACCTTACTACATTTAGCTTAACGACGGGGACAGGAACTCAAGTCACCTCCAAAAGTGCTGGGAAAATAATCACGCACCATTACATCAGCCAGTCAAGTCCTACTGATAAGGAACGCCTGCTAGCTAGGCTCTGGCAAAGTCCAAGCTCGTTGCTCTTGAACCCCCACACCGGGGGCATCCATTGTAACTTTGTTTTACCGTACTACTTAATTTCTGCCCCCCACCTCCCCTCCCGAGCGACACTGCAATGTTACAGCCAGCTCCCCCCGTTTTTGGTTCTAATTCAATCGTCAGGGCAGCAGCACGGGCCGACGAATACTCGAACGCCAGCGTGAGCCCGCGGCTGGCCGGAGCGCCGGGCCTCGGGGAAGGGCCGAGAGGCCGCCACGGCCCCGCCAGCCTTCCCCTCGGAGGTGCCAGCGCACCTCTCCCGGAGAGCGGGCGGGCGGGCAACGCTCTTGAGCGGGAAGGGAGGAAAGGAAGGAGGGAGCGAAAGCAGGAGAAAGATAAGGAACCAGCAACCTCGCGCTACGTGGCCACCTTCACCTGGCCGGGAGCGGCCATCGCCTTTGTGCTGCTGCTACCGCCGCCGCCGCTCCTGCTCTGTGGCAGAAAGTAGTCCCGTCCCTCTTGGGCCGGCGTTGCTCCGCACCGCATCGCAGGCGGCGGAAGGGGCGAGAAGAACGGCAAGTAGTCCCGCTGGAATGCGACAGCCGCCCCCCGCCGTGTCCCCTCACCCTGCCCGCGGGCGGGCACCTCGGGGGACGCCGCGACTCCGCCCGTCCTCTCCCCTGCCAGCGGCTCGGGCCTGCCCGGGGGTCGCCCCCGG